>JADRCH010000042.1:4991938-5037657 GCA_019843965.1 Rhynchomys soricoides
CACACACCTGTATATACACATGTGAACACACACCTGTACATACATATGTGAACACACAGTACACACACCTGTATACACACCCATGAACACACACCTGTACATACACATGTGAACATACATGTATGTACACATGTGAACACATATATGTACATACACACGAGAACACACATCTATACATACACACATGTTCACAGCACCAGAGAAATACAGAGTTCAATGTCTAGAGATGTAGGTCAGTGGTGGAGCACTTGCCAAGTGTGCATAAGCCCTGAATTCAATCCCCAGTATCAAATGGTGAGAAAAAGTTTGGGGTGACAACTTTCACCATCACTTGTAGATCCTTTTTCCAAACTCTGGACCCCAGACCAGTGTGCATTCCAAGCTTAACTTGAGGGGAGCTGAATTTTTTGTGTTTGGCAGTGAGCATGCCTATCAGTTGCTTCAGTGAGGAGCTTCATCTCCATCATCTGAGACTGTTTGCTACACAGATGTCTTTGAGAAGGTAGCCTAGGAAAATGGCAGGCAGAGCCTCTGTTTCTAGGCATGTAAAATGCACATTATCTGTGGAGCTCTGTCTACTAACTGGGTTCAGTGCCCATTCCTGAAGTGGAATGTTATGGTTTCTTTGTAAGTCAGCTGTGTCAGGTGATGTTTTGCTGGGGCAGACATGTGAAGGAGGGTTTTCCTGAAGTGGACACAGGTGAGAGGATGTTCTGCTAAGGCAGCCTCGTGAAAGGACTCGTGATGAAGGACTCTTCACTAACAACACACATGTATTGGTTCACTTACATCGTGTAGCTGAGCTCCATTTGTCATGACTCCATAAAGAGAAATGCACCAAAAACTTTCTGGTGGTGTTCTGACGGCTTCTTACCGCTTCTGTGGACTCAGGCCGATTGGCAGAGTGATGTCAGCTGAGACAGACTCACATGGAGTTTTGCTAAGACAGACTCATATCCTGTGTCAAGACATGTGGTGAGGCCAGATCCATGAAGGACATGTGATGTTTGGTGTGAGTATAAATAGGACTCAGTGGACAGTGACGGGAGGCTAGTGTAGCCAGCTTTGCAATGTTTCTTGGTCTCAAATCTTTGCTGATCTTCACTTCATTGACAGATGCTTGGCAGAGAATTTCTCCTGGTGTCCCTGCTGGTCTTGGTCACTCCTGCTGACTTGTGCTGATTCACCTGAGGGCTGGCTATCTCTGCTAGGTTGTGCCATTGCTGTTAATTTGTGCTTAATAACCCAACACTACTGAACTGGACTGCTGGTATATTCGTGAAGTGTTTGCAAGTGGATCAAGCTGCCATTGTTGACTCCTGTGAACTGAACTGTACTCCTGGTATCCTGACAAATGGAGATTGAAATTGCTCCAAAGAACGATTTCTCAACAGGACCACTTTCCCTGTATCCTAATAACCTTTCTTTCCCACTACCTCTGGTGGGTGGTGGGCCAGAAGGGAGGTTAAAGTGTTTAAGAATCCCTATTAAAAGTAGGGCTTGAAAAATCAAAGCCAACACATTCCCTTGGTTTTCTTACTTCCTCTCAACTGTCCTCCAGTTGAGGGAGACCCTCCTCTTCTCCTCTTGTGATTAGCATCAGCATAGCAGAGGACTCTTAGAGAACTAGGCCCTTGTCCTCCAAGGCATTTATATCGGCCTGCAATGACATGCTTACTACTCAGACTATTTGGTTAACATCTGCTTGTGCCATTATGCTATGCTTGATGCTTCTGGGGGTGCAAAGACTGTGCTGATTTTATAATTTTGTCTGGTCATCCAGGACATTGCCTGGTAGACAATGGGAACCGAATAGAATAAATGTTTGTTGAATGAATGGTCCATCAAACTGAATAAAAGTCACCAAGGGCCAGATTAATTAGACATTCTGCCACAAATCCCATAATGTATCTTTGTTTCCATCCATGGATGCTCAACCCAGTTTTGGCACAATGATGGTGCTGAGACTACTGACTGGTAACAGGCTGGGAAGAAGGACAGGGATGAGTTGGGCTTGGGTAAGGAGTATCTAGTCACTCTTGGCTGTAAGAGTTTCCTGTACATTATTCATGCCCTGGGATCCATTGAGAACCCAAACTGGGTTAAAACTCTTAGAAGCCCATGAGCTGAGAAAACTGGAGATTGGGAAAATAGCTCCTAATTATTCTTGGGTAATCTGTTCCCATACTGACTCTGGGATGGCTTCATAACTTGCTTTGGATTGTGGGAAAATAGGACTGTGTTAGTAAATTGAAGTAACTGCCTGGGTAACTTTTAAAAAGAAAAGACATTGTTATTCTGAACGTTTGAGGGCCAAACCTCATGTTAGCCTTCTAGATTTTAGAGTCCAAAAATGAACCAGAGAAGCATAAGGCAGGTGACAGTGCCTCTCCTGGCTTTTCTCCCTTCTGAAAATGTCTGTATTTGTGATGGTTTGAATATGCCTAGGGAGTGGCACTATTAGGGGGTGTGGCCTTGTTGGAGGAAGTGTGTCACTGTGAAGGTGGGCTTGGAGACCCTCCTCCTAGCTGCCTGGCAGCAGTCTTCTCCTGTTTACCTTTGGAACAAGATGTAGATCTCTCAGTTCCTCCAGCACCATGCCTGCCTAGACACTGCCATCATTCATAATGGACTGAATCTCAGAACCTGTGTCATTCCCAGTTAAATGTTGTCCTTTATAAGAGTTGGTCATGGTGTCTCTTTACAGCAATGGAAACCCTAACTAAGAGCATTTAACCATGAGTGTAATGGCTAATCTTGGTTGTATACTTGACTATACCCGGAATCAGCTAAAACTCCAGGGATTTTCTTGGTTGGACTATTTGAAGTCAGAAGACTCACTCTAAATCTGGACCACACCTTTTGGTAGTGGCCCACAGAAAAGCTCACAGAAGAAGGAAGCTTTTGCTTTTTGCCTTCTTCCCTCACTCTCCATGGCAAGTTCATCTGTGCTTCTCCTGAGAAGTTCTTTCACTGGTGTGAAAACCTACTTCCTCAAGATCCCACTGTAGACTGAAGACCAACAGCTCTCTCAGAACCCTCCAGGACCCCAGTTCTGTTCCTTTAGGGCAGCTGTTTCAACCTGTGGGTCATGACTCCTTTGGATAGGGTGGTCAACCAACCCTTTTACAGGGGTTGCATATCAGATATTTTGCACATCAGATATTTACATTATGAGTCACGACAGTAGCAAAATTACAGCTATGAAGTAGCAATGAAATCATTCTATGGTTGGGGGGATCCCCACAATATGAGGTCATAACATTAGGAAGGGTGAGAACAGAGATAAGAGAAGCCAGCCCTTCTGCATTAGTCAGAGTTCTCTCAAGCATTGGTGAAACCCTGAAGCTGTGTTACATTTCCAGCCTCTTGATACTTTACAATGGGGGTTAAATGTCAACACACGAATCCCTGCTCCACATCCAAACCAAGGCATGACACTGGCAGAAGCTTGGAAGGTACATGCTCACTGGCTTTGTCCTCTCTTCTTCACCTAAGACCCCAGTGATTACCTGTATGCAAATGAATTCATGGAAACCTAACAGATGATGAAGAACATACAGGCAGAAGTTGTTTTTAACTGCCCCTGCCCTGCTGACACAGAACCTCCACTTGACATGGAGGAGAGGCCATCCTGGACCAGCTACTTGTGGCATAGCCACCAGCTGGACCATAAAGAACAGCTGAGCTGACCCAGCCTCAAGAAAGACACTTGTTAATTCATTACTATGAGAAAGAGAACAAAATTGTTTTGATTCATCATGTTTCCCAATTGCTTGTTACAAAGCAAAAGCTGACCAATACAAATACGTATATTTGTATTTAAACCCCATCATTTAGTAGTTTTACCTGACAAATGGTTTTCCCATTTCTGATCATCTTGTGTCTTTTTTTTCCACATACAAAAGAATGATAAAAAGGAGAGATCATGTATGTGAAAGAATCCATGTATTTGTTCAGTGGTTCATATGTTTAACATTCTCAGAAGAGGAATATACTGCATGCCCCTATTGATGATGTCATATATGTGCTTTAGTTTGGGAGAACTCCAGCTAAGAGTTCCAAGGTGGAGGGATTCTCCTCCTCCTCCCAGCAGACAGCAGGCTCCAGCTAGCTCCCCCTGCAACAGCTGCTGTGTGTTAGCTGAGCTCATCTGTATTCAAGGCAAGGAGTGACTGACAGCTCAGAGCAAGAGACTCAAATGAACATCTGAGACCCTGTGAAGTCTGTCCTCTGGACCGTGATCCACAGGGCAGGCAGAACCCTTGCCATGCTGACCTGGGCCTCTGCCCTCCATCCTTAGGGGGTGGTGCTAATGAGAGAGAGAGCTCTCCTAAGGGAAAGCTGCATGGTCCAATGGCCAGGGCCCTGCACTGCTTTGCATGCACAGTCTCACAGGGCTCTAGGGGTTACAGAGACGGTGGCCTGTGACAGCTTTTCCAGCCACAGAAGCTGAGCAAGTTCTGTGTCCTTAAAAGTCCACTGAATGGCATTAATGGGAAGGGGTGAGGTGCCTCTCTACGGTTGACTCATGTGGTATCATGACATTAGCCCTTGGTTGCTGTAAGCTGCCATCTGATTTGAAGTCTTTTGTTTACATGTAGCTCATTTTGAGTTACCTGGGCCCTGGTGCCCTCAAAACATTAAATAGAACAAGATGAGAGCATGGGAGAAGGCAACAGGGCAGTGAAAGGAGTCTTATTGGCTCTTCTAGAATTTCTCAGCTCCTTTCATTTGGTATTCTTTTTCCTCCTGGCACACTGCAGTGTAGAAAAGGGGCATCCAGAATGACTCAGAGCAGACTTAGATAGTAAAAGGCTATCTGGGTCTCCGTTGAGTGACTGACATGAGCTCCAGGAAGCTGCTTAATTCTGCCGTGGCTCAGTTTCCCCAGCTGTAAAAAGATGTAGAGTCCTCAGTGTGTCTTTCCCCTTAGTTCCTGGAACACCTACTAAGTACACTAGTTCTCTCCATTCAAGACTATTCTACACTAGAGGAACCAAAACTTAGACAGGAAGCGAGTGACCCTGAAACTCACAGGAGTGAATGACAGCACCATTCTTCAAGGACAGCCTTCGAGCTTTTGGCTTGTTCCATGATCTCCTGTTAGAAACCTCTCTCCATTGAGAAGCTGGTCTTGTGGTTGCCAGATAAGGCACAAACACCTGGACGAGGTACTTTATCAGCTCTTTCCTCCAAAAGTACGGTCTGGGGCATACCACCAAATGGTGGTGAATTCTATTGAGAACGAAGTAATTTTATTAAGTAGGGAGCATGGGAAGTGGATAGTGGGAAGTCAGACCCCAGCGGGAAGCTGTGAAGCATAGGATTTATAGTAAGATAAAGATCCTGTGGTTACCTGTGGGGAGCACTGGGAGGTGTGGAAAACTCAGAAAGCACACTGTAGGGAAGGCTGGGCAAAGAGCAAGTCTGGCCCAGCATGGGCCCCTGACTAGTGTTTATGGCAGATGCTGGAGGGGTGAGAGGAAACACTTGGGGCTTCTGAAGATCATCATGTGCTCTTGTGCTAGAGTGACCACAGTCCTGACAGAAGCAACTTCAGGGAGGAGAGATTTCTTTTGGCTCACAACTTCCACTGTGACTGGGAAGGCACAAGACAACAGCTAAGTGGCAGTGGCAGCTTGTAGACAGGGATGTTGACAGCATGGCAGACCAGACCCTGAGAGAGCAAGACAGGAATCAGGCATGTGTATAATCTTCAGAGTAGTCAACTTCCATCAGCTAGGCCCCTCTTCCTAAAATTGCTACCAGCTGAAGAACAATTTTCAAAACATGATCCTGTGTGTATTCGAATCATAACGCTCATTGTCTGCCTCACTCCGCTTCCCAGTCTCCTCACCTGGCCTGATTACCAGGTTCCCAGATTTTTGGGAGATTTACCCCTCCTCCCCAGCTCTCTCTTTTGTAAACTAACTCTACCATTAAAGAGAAGGGCTGTTGGTGAGGGAAGTCATGCCTGGAGGACAGGTGGGAAAATAACTAGGAGAGCCCCTTGCAGGTTGAATATTTTTCTGACTGTTTTCATCATAACATACCACCTCAATACTCAGTGATTGAAACACGTTTGTAGTCTTATTTCTCATGGGTCTTGTGGGGCACATAGACTGTGCCACCAGAGGAATTGGCATGGATCTGATGAGGTGGCACATGCTCAAACCCTGGAAATCTCAAAAATAGAGATTAGACTCTCATCGTGAGACCATGGCAGGAGTAGGGCTAACTCCCTTCTTGTTTTCCATGCCTGCCATTGGCATGTACCAGGTGACTCCAGCCAGCAGGCAGTCAGTCATGTACCCAGCACCTGGAACACCTCTCCATCCTAATGAGGCATCTCAGTAGCCTTGGCCTTCAGCCAATGACCTTCCCTCCTTGGATAGTCTCACATCCTTCACCAAAAAAACTATATAACCCTCTGTTCACACCTAATAAAGTGTATGGATTCAAACCCACCCCCAGTAAAGAAATATGAACAAACTAAGATCGTCTCAGAGTGCTGCTTCCTTAAAGATCATTGGTGAAGGCCTTCACTTAAAAGATCTGTAACTAACATTCTTGGAGAAGGCCTTCTCTCTTCCTATGCCCCGGGAACTTACTTCTGACCAGATTGGGACCCTGCTTATCCTGGACTCCGCTTTACCCTCTTCTGGCCGGGCAGGCAATGGAGTCGGATGTCCCCAAGGGAAGAGGTAGGCAGCAGACCCCACCCTTTCCGGAACCAATTTGCCCCACCCTTTCTGAGCCGGTATATTAGTGGTGACCAGACACTCTGAGAAGAGAGGTGTAACTCAGTACCACAGGGTCTGGCAATTGGTGGGGTTCAGGCAAGTGGTCTTTCCAGGAGGTCTCTACTGCTACTGTAGCAGCTGACCATGGTCACCTGGAGGCTTGCCCGGGCTAGGCAGTCAACAATTGCCCGCTGATATGGCTGGCAGCTGATTTACCAACAAGAAGAGGAGCAAGGGTTGATACTACAGTATGTGTACTAATTGCACACAAGACAGTGAGACCCATTCCTCAGGCAGCATGAGCCATTGAGAGGAGGTCACTACTCAGGGTCTTTCAAGATAGCTATGTGAGTCAAATACTAGCATGTTCCACGGCCAAACAGCTAGAGCCAAATTAGATCTAGATAAGCACAGATGCGACATTTAGCCCAAGAATGTAAGAAAGTGTGTGTGTTAACCAACAAAGGCTCTATGTGCATACTCTGATGGGCAAAGGCTTGCCTTAGGCACTTCTTCTATGGATTGGGGGAGCTTTGCATTTTCACAAGCTTTCCAGTTTTCTCTGAGACTCAAAGGTAGGGGGATATATTGTCAGAGAGGCTAGCCCCATCCTTGCTCTAGAGAAGAGAATAATGTGGGCATGTGAACTGCACTTGCTCTCGAATGCTAGTTCTTCAGGCATGTGAGACCTTTTCTTCACTTAGGCCATTAGATTAGGACAGGGTGATCAGTGATAGGGCCTTGAGAGATGCCCCTGCTAGTTTCTACTGTAAGATGGCAAGGAGTTGGTTTCAGGATCCTCTGGAACTTTCCCTGGGCAAGCAAGGTACAAAGAACCTTGCTTTCCACACTGATTTTGTTAGCACAGACTCATTCTTAATGGTGTGCCTTACCTTTTTATCAGGCTTTCTTAGGTACAAGTGTCAACATCTCAATGAAGCTGAACGACCTGATTGAGTCTGACAATGAAGCTAAAACATATTTACACTTAACTTCCTTCTTTAAATGATTCCTAGACAGACTGGAAAGAAGTTGATATGGGAGAACATGAATTTGTAGCGACAGGCTTTGGTGCATGCGTTTCTGCAGTGGTTGTTAGCAACCTAAACACTGGTTTAGGTGGGTGTTGACAGAAATACGAGGGAGTTGGGAGTGTGAGTGGTAGGTAGGTAGCAGAAATGAATTGTGCAGATTATGGAGGGAGGTCTAGGCTAGTTAGGGGGATCATCAGGCTAAGAAATTCATAAACCCAGAAGACAGAATGACCAAGTGCCTCCACATCATGAAAATATGGAGGCGTGTGGAAGGTAGAAGAGTCCATCTGGAGGAGTTGCCACTGATGACATGTTACCCTAGGAGATGCCACAGCGTTCCATCTCAGGTGAGAAGACACCCAAGTTACAGAGTGAAGGAACCAGGAGGCTGTTTGTTGGACAAGCCACCTTCAACTGGCATTCCCAGCTGCGATGAAAAAATGGGTCATCTTGGATGTCAGGGATGAGGATGGAGGGAGGGATGCTTTAGATAGCACAGACTTTCTTTTTGCTCAAGGTTGGAAAAAATTGATGAGACAGAAACTCAGGAGAATATGGGAATGGGAAAGATGTGAGCTGCTTGTTGGTTTCCTTTTTCAGTACTGAGGATTGAACCCTAGGCTTGTGTATATAGGCAAGTGCTCAACCACTGGGCTCTAGCTCAGGTCTCGTTTTCTTTATTTTTCTTCCTTCCTTTTTTCTTCCTTTTTTCATTTTTTGCTTTTCTTCCTTCTCCTTTCTCCCTCCTTCCCTTCAACTCTCTCTCTCTCTCTCTCTCTCTCTCTCTCTCTCTCTCTCTGACAGTACTGGGGATCAAACCTATATACCTTGATACATGCTAGACAGATTTTCTTCAATTGAGAAACATCCTCAGCCCTTAAAAATGTCTATATGAAACCAAAATAATATATGCCACTACATGCTAATGTATTAGAATATACAAACATATTCTAATAAAGGGAATACCAAACAGGATGTCCCCTGGGATATCGATGAAGGCAGAGAGATAGGAGGAAAAGAAGAGTAAGAGAGAGGTTCCCTGAGTGAATTCTTCTCATACGGCACTTCTAAAGAGCCGTCTGTACTGGAGAGGACAGAGCAGGCCATGTAGCCAGGGCAGAGTCTGATGTCAAGCCAAGCCAGCTGGCCTCCTTGGTCACCTTGGATGTCAGCCCTGAGTAATTGTGGCACATCTGTCACCAAAATATCTGATAAAACAACTTGAGGGAGGATTCTTTTAGGTTCATAGCTACAAAGGGTTTGTTTCATCATGGTGGGGAGGCATGGTGGAGCAAAACAGTTCACATATGGTGGCCGGGAAACAGATAAAAGGAGACTCAACAGGCTTGCTTCCAACCAGCTTGCTAACTCATGGGGTGGTGTCATCTATATTCAAGGTGGGTTTTCTCTCTTAGGTTGTCCTCTTTAGAAACACCTCCCAGACACCCAGAGGTGTGCCTCCCCCCTGTGCTAGGTGATTCTAACCCCCAGTCAAGTTGGCAGTGGAGATGAAGCATCTTAGGAGGGTTGGTACCACTTGTTGAAGTTCTTCTAGGCACAGAACTCTCAGCAAGGAGCTGGTGACCAGGGCTCTTGGCCTCAGGAGCATGGCCCTCATTAGCAGTCTCTAGTGCCTCAGAGCATGGACTGGAATAGTTTAGACATGAGCAGCGTGTTCCTGATTGACTCTTTTCCATTGAGTCCGTACCTATTAGGGATCTGTTGGTAATTACCCGGCTCCACTTCAGCCCCTGGGGGCCTGTGTTCCGCAGCAGTAATGAGCTTGAGCAGCCTCGCTGGCATAATAAACAGCAAGGGAACGCACAGAAGGGCACTGCCTTCCGCTCTCAACAGGGCAGCTGCGGCTTCAAGGACAATCCAGAGACTCAGGATCGCAGGCACTTGCTTTTGCTTGCTTTTTAATTGCCTTTGTAAAACTGCAGATGAGAAGCAGGCCTAGGGGTCCCCCAACCCCCGATAGAGTCCTGAGCTCATACTTACCTGGCTTGCTCCAAGAGTAAGTGGGAGCCACGCCCATAGGTTCACTTAGGGAGGGTTTAGTCCGTGCTGTGTGACTTACCATGACCACAGGAGACAAGGACACAGATCGCTCCCATTTTCAGATGAAGAAATCAAGCCTCAGAATAAGTGATGTGATTTTTCGACTTGATTCTAGTTGCGGATTGTGGGGAGCTGGGGAAAAGATGGGGCCAGCCTTATAGGGAGTGAGAACTCTCCTGTTCCCTATTTTTTTTTTTTTTGATGCTTTATTTACATTTCAAATGTTTTCCCCTTTCCAGGTCTCCCCTTGGGAAACCCCCTATCCCATCCCCGCTGCCCCTGCCTCTATGTGGGTACTCACCCACCCACTCCCGTCTTCCCTCCCTGGCATTCCCCTACACTGGGGCATCTAACACCCTCAGACCCAAGGGCCTCTCCTCCCACTGATGGCCAACAAGGCCCTCCTCTGCCACACATGTGGCCAACACCATGGGTCCCTCCATATGCATTCTTTGGTTGGTGGTCCAGTCTCTGGGAGCACCAGGGGCCTGACCAGTTGACACTGTTGCTCCCTTCTCATGGGGCTGCAAACTCCCTCAGCTCCTTCAGTCCCACAGTGTGATGGCTGGTCTAAAAAAACATGATGGCAGAGGGCCATCTTCTTGCACACAGCATCTTTGTCACTGTTCTTCTTTCTGATACTTACAATGGAAAAAGAAATGAGATTTCAGTCCCATCCAAATCTGCCCAGAGCCTCCATCTTCACAGAAGTTATGACTCTAGATGATCATAGCGACCCCATCCCCAAAGCTGCAACAGAGCTGTATTCATTATTTTCTCTCTTCTGTCATAAAGCACCTGGCAAAAGCAACTTAAGGAAGGAAGTGTTGATTTGGTCCAAGCTTCCACAGAGGGCCCATCATAGCCAGGAAGGTATTGAACACTGCACACTGGTCACACTTCATCCCAGGTCAGGAAGCAGAGAAAGATGGCACTTCAGCCCATGAGATAGCACTGCCCATAGGAAGTGGAGGCGCAATGCAACAGGTTTGATTTTGTGAGCTGAACCAAAGCTAGATTCAGGAAAACTAATTGTCTTGAATGCTTTAGTCACTAAATGAGTAAAAGTGACGATAAACAGCATTGACTTAAAGTGTAGGGAAAAGGAGGTGAGAAAAGAAACCCAAGAAAAGCAGGCAGGCAGGAAAAACAAATGGAGACACCACTGAACCAGAAAACTTGAGACCGAGACAGGAGAACCCCACCAGGACCTGGATCTAAACAGAAGAAGATAAACGAACCTCCAGACAATCTAAGATATGCTTGGTTTTTTAAACAGACCCAATAAGGTAAATTAGGCCACAGCAGACATGAGAAGCAGAGTTCAGAATGGAGGAGGAAGCAGACATGAGAAGTGGAGCTCAGAGTGGAGGAGGGAACAGAGTAGCAGAATTGGCAATGATTAAAAAAAACCATCAATGGTATCACAACACAATGTAAGTAGACCTGGACACAGAGTGAAATGGCATCCTCAAGGAAGTGAGTGAAATCAAGTGAGGGGCACGAATAGCCCAACAGCCCGGAAGCAAACAGCAAAAGCGCTTCACATGGCGAGATTTCACTTCCTAAAAGATCTTGCTGGTTGTATGGACATACAGACGCTGTCTTTGGAGCACACAAAGGGCCAGATATTCCAGACTGGGAGTGGTTACAACAAAGAAAAAGACATTTCTCTACTCATTTTGCCAGTCTGTCAGAACAGATACAAAAGTTAAAAAAAAAATTCTCAGAAAAGTCAGTATTAACTATCCAAATACTCCTATGGCTATCAACTTAAAAATCCTAAGTAAAACACAGCCAATTTGAATTTAACCAAACTGGTTCTGTCACCGTACCTGGAGTACAATAGCCCAGGATTCTTAACTCTTTGTTCTTATGATGACCGTTTTTAGCCTAAGAAACTTTTACATAATCCCATGTACACTGATGTATAAAACAGGTACACAAATCAAATATTTCTGACATAGAATCATGAAGAAATCTATTTCAAAAATTCTTTGGTATGTATATACTTTTACCATTTGTTGAAGATGAAGTTGAATCTTCTAATTTGATGGATACGCTTGTTGATTTTCACATAAAGAAATCTTTCCTGAGTATCTACTATTCTACACTATAGTATAGAGAGCCTCTTCAATGTTTTTCAGAGTTAATTGATATTTTTATTTTATAATCATCAATGGCAAGAATGCCACATCACTTAAAAATGTAGTAAAATGTGGCATAAGTAGGTTTAGGGTCATTTCAGAAATTATTGGAAAGTCTGTTTTAATCTCAAACCAAAACTAACATTTAATGGCATTTATAAAATGCAAGTTGGCAACTCAGAAAGCACTTTTAAAAAATCTAACTTTCTAACACAATATAACCGAAAGATATAATCTGATGCTTAGATGCTGAAGAATGACATCAGGAAGAGTTAAGAGTCTGTTTTCTGGAATTAAATCATTCTGCACATTTCTATAAGAACAGAAGACTTGTATATCAGTGAAAACACTGCAATTCACAGAATCCAAATCAAATCTGAGCAGAGGTGTTTCTGGCAGTGTGTGGTGACTTCAAGTGGTGTGATAAGACACACTGTGCAAAGTGCACATTCTATGTTCAGGACCATGGCTGCAGTGAAGTCTCCTGATGCAACATGGGTGACTGCTACAGAAATGCCTCAAATGCATGATGCATGTGATTTCTAATTGATTTTGTAGTAATGTGTTAAGTAACCTTTTGCCATTGCCAATTTTTTCGTAGGCTCCACATTCAGCTATGAGATCTGTCAGTGGAAGAAGCTGTACAAGAGGGTCGGACTCAGTCCTGTTCAATTTTGCAATGCAAAGATGGCTCAATATTAGCCAAGTGATAAACACATCTGGCCACATCAGTAACTCCCCAGCTGGAAGGCAGGTGACTAGCACTGTAGATATTGTAAAAATGCATGTGATAATAGTTAATATCTATTTTTCTTAGCAGCTTTGGGAAAATAGGGTTCATGGCATAGCTCTCAAGTACTGTGAAGATTTTTATATCTTAACACCCACTTATGTCCAGGGCTAAAAAACCTACCAATCCCTGGGCTCAAAATTTCACCAAATCCAGAGCTTGCCCCAAGATCAGGCCACAGAATGCCACCAATTTCAGGCCACTCTGGAAAGCTCCACCCCCAAGGAACCCCTATGTAAGGGCTGTCTCCTGTTCAGTTCTTTGCTGCTTCTTTTCCAAACAGAGGTAGCCACCTTTTTGTGTCTCCCCCAATAAATCTCTTGTTTGAGGTTTGTTGTGTGGTATGCTTTGTGGTATTCCTTGGCTCTGACTACCAGAATACCTTCCCTTTAGAGCTGCAACACTTCCATTGGGGAAACTTTCCCCTCAGAGCTGTAACACGACCATGACCATGGCAACTCTTATAAGGGAAAGCATTTAAATGGAGCTTGCTTACAGGCTCAGAGGTTTAGTCCATTGTTGACAGGGCAGGAACCATGGGGATATGGAGGCAGACATGGTGCTGGAGAAGAGAAGAGAGACACCGGGTCTGGCTTGAGCATTTGAAACCCACAGCCCTCCCCCAACAAGGTCACATTTTCTCCAACCAGGCCCCACCTTCTACTCCCTGTGGCACCACTATTTAATGACTAAGCATTCAAATATATGAGCCCATAGGATCCATTCCTATTCAGACCCCATTCCAACTCCTGCCTCCCCCTAGGCTTGTAGTCATATTATAGGGCAAAACTTCACTCAGTTCAACTCCAAAAGTCCCCATCCATTGTCTATCGCAGTTTCAACACATTTTAAAAGTCAAAAATTCAAAGTCTCTTCAGAGACTCATGTCAGTCTCTAAACTATAATCTGTCAAAATCAAAATTAAAAAGCAGGTAACATACTTCCAACAGACAGTGACACAGAATATACATTACTGTTCCAAACGGGAGAAAAGGGAGCATGGTGAGAAAATACTGGACCAGAGGAAGTTCTAAAAGCAGCAAGGCAAACTCCAAACTCTGTATCTTCATGTCTGATATCTGAAGGTTCTTCACCTCTTTCAGCCTTGTTAACTGTTTTGTTCTTTCTCTTGGGCTGGTTCTACTCTCTGTTAGCAGCTTTCCTTGGCAGGTATTCCACAGCTCTGGCATCTTCAACATCTTGGGGTGTCCAAGGTAATCTAGGCTTCACCTTCACAACTTCACTCAATGTCTTCTCTAGGCCCCCGTGCAGGGATACTCGGACACACACCTGGCCTCAGCAGCTTTCCTTACCTACAGTGGGAGATTCTACAACTTTCTTATATCTGTGATTCTAAAGCCAGAACCATGTGGCCAAAGCTGCCAACGTTTTTGCTTGTTGGGCTGGAACATGGCTCCCTTGTTCAAATACATTTCTTCAGCTTTCTATTTTCAATTGGTTCTTTCACTGTCTGAGCTTGACTGTCCTAGAATTCACTCTGTAGTCCAGGCTGGCCTTGATCTCAGAGATCCACATGCCTCTGTCTCCTGAGAGCTAGGGTTAAAGCACTACTGTGCTGGGCCCTAAGCTTTTCTTTAGTTGGTTTTTCCAAGCTGGAAGCTTAGCTGGATGGGATTTTATCCTGTGCTCAGCACTCCCATTATTTTCTTTAGGATCAGGGTTTTCTTTAAGATTTTTTTTTTTCTTCTTGAGTACAAGACTCAGGTCCGTCACACTTCCTGATATTCCTTTTCCCCTAAAATTCTACATTTTGTGTTTTTCCTTGCTTAGATTGTTCCTTTTCATTACAAATCTGCCTAAGACTGGCTGTTAATAACCACATGACAGAGTTAAGACTAGGCTGTCTTGAAATCTCCTCTGTCAACTCCATTAATCCAAAACTCTTCAATTCAGCTTCAGGGAGACTTTTTGGGCAGGGGTAAAATGCAGACCCATTCCTTGCCAAAATATCACAGGAACAGTCTCTAGGGCACATACTAATATCCTTTCCCTCTGAAACTTCTTGAGCTGGGCTGTCACAGTTCAAATTACCATTAGCATTGTCTTCTGTGCTCCTATTAGGATGGCTCATTAAAGTGTCCAATCACTTTTCTAGTCCAAAGTCCCCAAATGTTCCACATTCCTCCAAATAGCAGCATGATGAGGCCTGCCACAGCAGTACACAACTCCTGGTACCAAGTTCTGTCTTAGTCAGTGTCCTATTGCTGCAAAGACACCATGATCATAGAAACTCTTATGAAGGGAAGCATTTAATTGGAACTGATTTACAGGTCCAGAGGTTTAGTCCATTGTCATCATGGTGGAGAACATGGTGGCATGCAAGCAGACATTGTTCTGGGAAAGTTGAGAGTTCTACATCTGGATCAGCAAGCATCAGAAGGAGAGAGACACTAAGCCTAGCTTGAGAATTCAAAACTCTAAAGCCCACCTCCAGTGGTATACTTTCTCCAACAAGGCCACAACCCTTAATCACTGCCAAGTAGCACCACTTCCTAATGACCAAGCATTCAAGTATATGAGCCTATATGGGGAGCATCCCTATTCAAAGCACCACAGATGGCCTAGAGAAAATCATGCAGATAACCTCAGATCACATGGTCAATGGCAAAGGAAACACCTTCTATGGTTTCCGTATCATTAGCACTAAGCAATGGCAGATTTCTCTCTTGTTCATAAGAGATGGACTGAGATGTGCAAACTCTGGTAAGGTATGCCTGCTCCTACCAAATTTTAACAATTAAATATTGGGGCTGGTGATGTTGCTTAGTTGGTTAAAATTCTGGTCATGCAAATATAATGACCTACACTGAATCCCTACAACCCAGGTCAAACAATCTGAGTGTAGAGGGACACAATAATTACCTCAGCTCTAAGAACACAGAGATTGCTGGATTTCTGGGACTGGCTGAACAGCCAGCCTAGCCTATGTGGAACTCTGTGACATCAATAACCCTATTTTAAATACATAGAAAGGTGGATGGTGCATGACTGAATGGCACCCACGGTTGCCCTCTGACCTCCATCTGAATGTGCTTAAATGCACATGTGCAGTGGAACATATGTATGCACCTGCACATATGGCATTCACACAAATGGGCCACATATACACACAAACTATTCATTGAATTATAAGAGCTGCACACACTTATTAAAATAAGTTAAACATGCCATCCAAGCATCTAAAACAGAGCTAGTAAACATGTCTTCCTTTGTCTAGACCAATATCCCTACTGGACACTGTTAAAATGTGCTATGGCTTTCTTCTGTATTTTCTTTTGCTTATAAGCAGGTGGAAGCATAAGTATTCACACACACACACACACACACACACACACACACACACCCTTTCCTTTAAGAAGTGGGGAGTCAAAAGATGCTGTTCTTCAACTCACTTAAACCATGTACCAGATAATCACAAACAGTCAGGTTAATAACAGAGCTTTGCTTGGTTAGGACTGCTGTTTAGTAAATATTTGCTCAGTGGATCTAAAGAGGAGAGACTTTGTGACCTGGGGAAAGAGTGAAGAAGAAGAGTCCAGTGGGCTTGGGTTTCTCTGAGATGACCTGGTAATACAGCTTAGCCCCACCAAGCAAATAATGGGCTTGCAGTTTTGTGGGCCACCATCATCAGATAAGGAGTTTAATGGTCCTCTGTTTCCAAAGCCAGCCTTTAGAGGGCACTCATCCCTCCTCTGTGAGCAGCCTGTGAAACCAAGAATTTTGGTGAACATGATATTCAGTTATTTGGGTGCCCCAGTGATATTTGACTGATGTCTCAAAAGACTATGTTTAGGCAACCCACTTTATTATACATCTCTATAGCCACTGTGGATCAGGAGGCAAGAGCTCTTACATAGCATATGTAGAATTTTGATACAACCTGTGTGAAGGCAGCTTGAATATCCAGGACTCATACCATTTGACTGAGTACCTTCATACAAAGCAATAGAAACACATTTATCACATAAAGTACCTGGAAAGACTTTAAAATTATCTTTATTTTCTGGGTATTTGATTAAATATATGTATATGGACATATGTGTGTTTGGTGCCCAAGGAGGCCAAAAGAGGGAATCATATCCTTTGACTACAGTTACAGAAGGTTATGAGCCCTGTGGGCTCTGTGCAAGAGCAGAATGTGCTCTGACCCACTGAGCCATCTCTCTAGATCATCACTACTATTTTTCAGATGGGATCTCTTATAGCCCAGACTTGTGGTAGTCCATACATCCACTTCCTGAGTGTTGGGATTATAGGTATGTGTCATACCCTACCTAGATGGGTATGGCAAAGATTGACATCTAGTCCATTGGTAAACCACAGTTTATTTCTAGTGTATAAAACTTAAATGATTAAGAGTGAAAAAACTCATAAACAAGAAATGTAATTTTGGGTACATTCATGGAATGGAATTATATGGATTGTTAAAAGTAACATGATAGGAAAGTATTGATTATCCCAGAACATATTTATAGCATCTTGACAACCAGCCGACAGTATGTGGCTTCCTTTTCTCTGTACATTCAGTGTTCACCAGACATTTTGTTTCTGTGACAAATTCCTCAGAGAAATACAGTTGTCTAATGGTTTCAAAGATGTCAATCGGTGGTTGGCTGGCTTCATTTCTTTTAGGCCTATGGCAAGACAGAGATACCACAGTGAAAATGGGTGGTGGAGGTGGGGCTGTTCACCTCATAGCAGTTAAGAAGCAAAGAGAGAGACAGAGGGGGGCCTACAATGGTACAGGCAGAGAAGGTGTCTCTGCTGGTCACAGGAATACAGCTGGGGTTCAGTCTACACTCACGTCTTGCTCCCATAACCCAGCACTGTATGACTCTTCCTGCATGGTCACACAAAGAAAAGCATTCTCTAAGAAGAAATGGTACATTAGGCTTAGCATCTGAGAAGTGGACCAGAGCATCTCCTCTGTTCTTCACTGGCTGGTCCTCTTCCCTAGTCTCCTCAGGCTCCAGATCAGGTCAGATAACATCACGGAGGTGCAGAGATAATGGGTTTTCTTCTTTATCTCTGTAGTATTAATAGGGGCTTTTGTTGGCTGCCCTTATGCTGCCCAAACCAGGACAGCCAGACCAAAGATGACTGCATAGGAAACAGAAACAGGTTCTGGGGTCATTCATCTGGGGTGGGAACCTGAACCAGGAGAGGGAATAGTCTTGGGGCAAACTCAAATCATTTTCAGCTGACAGGGGACCTGTGGGCCACATTGGACCTGGTTAACTTCCAGACTTCCCGAAGAATCCCAGGATAGTGCGCCAGTGGTAGTTTGCTTCACCCTTGCTACACATTGTTTTCCTATGCAAGCCACCATGTTCAGCTGCTCAGCCTGCACCATACAGCTTCAGAAGGTGTAGGCTACAATAAGAATGGTGTCCATTGGAATCATGCAATGGGGTGAACCATCCTGCTGTTCCTTACGTTTTGGATCTCTGGATAGGGAATTGAGCCTATAATATGTAATTTTTCACAAAAGCCATACTTAAGAAAGTGAAGGAACCTCTGTACCTCCATATATCAGCAGGGCTTATTTTCTGGCTGGTGACATAATGATTGAGTTTTATTTTCCTCTTTGTGATTTTTTTCCCATTTTCCAATTTTTCTGCAATGAGCACATATTCTTTCTTTAATCAGAGAATGAGAGAAAGCGACAATAAATGTTACTTTAAGAAAAAAAAGTAAACGAGGTGCCCCGAGAGTCTGGCAGGCAGGAGAGCAGAGGCCAGAGTTTATGTGTAAGAGAGAAGCTGGAAGCAAGCAAGGAGAAGATTTCTAATGAAGCCAGGAGTCCAGGGAATGTGCCAAAAGGGGCTGTGATTACCATCTGAATCTAACAGCCTTCTTTAGAAATCACTAAGAGCACCGTGTCCTGGGAACACAGGGAGACGTAGGACGTAGGACGCAGTTGGAGAGCAGGGTATGTTGCCCCAGGAGTAGGACTGAGTGCTGCTTGAAGTCTCTGCCCCACCAAAGGAAGCGAGCCAGGCTGGGAGCAGCTTGATTAACTGCCGGTCTGTGACCATTGAGTGAAAGTTCAGTTAGAATGGGGTTGCTAATGAAATCCAAAGGCAGGAACAGGAAGCTGGCAAGAGCTGCCGTTTTCTGGAAGTATAAATCAGAACCTGAAGAGGGTGGGTGTCGTGCAGGAGTGCTGGTGAGAGCAAAAGGGACACTCCCCTAGGCTGTATGGGTGGCCCCCAAGAGAGGGGCACCTGGCGAAGACAGATTGTGTTCAGCTAGGTGAGCTAGAACCTTGTTTGGGCTTCAAACTCATCTCTAAAAGAAGTATGCTTGTACCTTCCTTGCTGGACTACTGTTAAGTAAACAACAAGACTGGCATGCAGTGAATCTTCAAGCTGACTGATGCCAAGTGCTTCAAGAACTGCAGGTGACGCTGCTATGGAGCCAGGCTGGTCTCCAACACTCAGTCTTCCTAAGTGTTGTGATGGCAGCATGTGCCTCAGCTGTAGCAATGCATTCTTCATGTATACTGATATCTTTATCATCATTGTGCCTCCAGAAGATAAACACTAATGAAGGTGTACATGTATGTACGTGTGTGCTGGTGCATATGTGTGTGTGGATCATGGACCTTGATGTCATTCCTCAGGCTCCACCCACCTTTCTTTTCCTTCTTCCCTTCTGTCCTTCCTTCTGTCCTCCCTCCCTCCCTCCTTTCTTTCCTTCTTTCTCCCCCTCCACCCTCTCCCCCTCACTCTTGTTTTTAGACAGGGTCTCTCACTGACCTGGAACTAACCAAGGAACTAACAGAGCAGACTAGGCTGTCAAGCCCCAGGGTTGTTCGTGTCTCCATCTTCCTGACGCTGGCAACAAGCATATGACATCACACCCAGGTTTTCACATGGGTGTTAGAGTCTGAACTCAAGTCCTCACACTTGTGTGGCAAGAATTTTACTGACTGAGCCATCCCCACAGCTCCAAGATAAACATTTTTATAACACCTTTATTTTCAACGTTTTATTTGGAAATGATTGTAGACATAGAAAAATTGACCAAGTGGTAGAATGTTCCCGAATGTCATGGACCTGACTTCCACCAATGTCAACATCTTACAAAACTCTAGTTGGGTTGTCAAGAACAGCCGATGGCTGAGCACATGAAGACTACAGAACTGACACAGATTTCAGGGGAGTTCTCCATACACCCCTTCCTATCCCTATGTCTTTCTGACTTCCCCCATGTGGGCTCTGTCTTTCAGGATCTTGACATCTTGAAGTGCTCTTGTCTGTTATAGGATGGGCTTGTTTGGGCTTGTTTGGGCTTTTTGGGCTTGTTTGACATTTCCTCCCAATTAGCAGACATTCTACATCTGGGTAAGATCGCCTCAGATGGAGCGATGCATCTGGCTCAGAAGGCTCTACCAGGGATTTGTGATGTTGCTACATCTTGTACTAGCTTTGTATCGCATATTAGTTTAGAATTATAGGGGCTTGGTAACTCATCAGAGGTCTATGAGTTTATGGCAGGGCCTTATGAAACCCAGACTGACTTCTAATCCTTGACTCTCCTGCTGTAGCCCCTGAGTGCTGGGATTGCAGATGTGCACCTCGTCACTTGCTAGGTCCATGACTTTGAACTGCACAGATTCACTGACCAGCCTGAGTTCCTTTGAAGCAGAACCCTTTATGCTTTTCCATAGCTTACTGTACCCCATTTCCAACTGCTGGAGGAACTGAGGGAGATTAGACATGCAGGATTTAAGTTGAGGCCTGACATCCCAACTACATTGTGCCATTTGCTTGTGAACCAAACTTGGAAGGTTCCTTAGGGGACAACACAGAGCTCTGGGGCCACAAATTCAGCAGAAGCAGCATTAGAGTTGAGACAGGAGGATCCCAAGTTCAAGGCCCACCTAAGTTAAGGAGTGGTTTCAAGGCCAACCTGAGCAAGTTATTTTGAGACTAAAGTCAAAGTAAGGCTAGAAATAGAGCTCAGAAGCAGAGTGCCTGCCCAGCTAGTATGCTGGAGGCCATAGGTTTAATTCACAGCACTCTCAAAAAAGAAGAAAGAAAAGCAAGAGCATAACAGAAGTACAGTTCTTAGGTCAGGTGGACACAGGTGTGTGAAGGGCCGGGATGTGCTTCATGTTTTGTACAGGGCAGCTCTATTTGGCTGACACAGATGTGGCCACAAGTGGGCATGGTTCTGGTATGGCCAGATTCTCAGTTAGTTTGTCAAAGAGGACCCAGTACTCTGAACTCCCCTGTGAAATAAATAGCATGGTTTTCAAATATCAGTAACTAAATCACAAGGAGCCCTCTGAATCAGCCAAACAGGGCAATCCATTTTGCAGGAGGAGACTTGTATCTTGCCACTGGGCAGACTGCAGATAGCTAAGGGGGGCGCTTGGATAGAGGATGAAGAGTGAAAAATGTCTGTAAGGCCAGAAGTCTTAGCATGATGTCCATCACATGAGGACATACTACCCCCTGCAGGGTTAGAGGTCTGCCCTTAGCATAGCTGCAGATGGGTGGATGCTCTGGCCAAGACTGCCAGTAGCCCACTCTTCCCTTTGTTTAACAAACTGTTGATGTGAGTTGGGCTCATCACTACTTGGGACAAAGGGCTGTCTTCTGTCTTTGCTTGCAGCTAGTGTGTGATTAGATTGAGGTCAATGGGATGTTCTTAAGAGTATTGCATAGACTTTCAAGGAAGACCTCCTAACAGGGAAGAAAACATTCTTCTCTTTTCTTTTGCTGGCTGCTTGGAATGTGGATGTAATAGCTAAGTACAAGCAGCCAACCTTGGACCATGTGGTGATCAGAAAGGAACATCAGGATGGAGGGAGCTGAGTCCCTAGAGGTCACGTAGACAGCAGACTGTTCTCTGGCTTCTGCAACAAGGCTTACTATTGAAGGAGAAAAAAATGTAAGCTGGCTGATCAAGTCACTGATAATTTGGAGGTTTCTGGTTGCATGCATGTTGAGCCAGAGACACGAAAAGGTTATTTGATGTGAGAGGGAAGACTGTCCAATTCCCAAGTTACCGGCCGTGATTAAGCAGATCTTATGAGCGACCCCCATGAGGACATGGAGGATCCACCTAGACCACTTAAGTCAGAGTCTTTCTGAGGGTCAGTTTCAAAATTCTGTCCCTGGTGGTTTTAATAGTCATGAAAGTCTGTGTCCTAAAGGAAGGATTGCTGGGCATAAGAAAGCAGGGTACAAACCATTTATTGAAACTCAATTTGTCCAAAATTAACGTGGAGGAATATCATACCCCTTCATACCTAGAAGCACAGTGATCCTCTCTTAACTGTGGTTTCACTTTCAGTGAAGGTCCACACACTAAAAATACCAAATGGAACATTTCAGAAATAAAGAGTTAATAGTTTTTACTTCATGACTGTTCCAAGTAGCATAACCAAACTTTTACACCATCTCTCATCATCCATCCTGAGACACAGCCTGCCCCTGTGTTCAGAGTATGCAACCTTCATCTGCTCCCCTCCTCTCTGTCACTTAGTGCCTGACTCAGTTTTCAGCTGGGTATTTGGGATAGCACAGAATATGGGTTTTGGTAACCCTTGTTTTACTCAACAATGTTTAAAGATATGTCAAAAAGAAACTGTAAAGTACCTCCTTATGTGAAAAGGTAAAAGTATAATAAGATATATTGAGCATGAGAGAGAGAGAGAGAGAGAGAGAGAGAGAGAGAGAGAGAGAGAGAGAAATTATTCAGTTTAACTGCTCTATTTAATCAGTAGTCACTGTTAGGTTTTATCTTTATAACTTGAGCATGTTAGGACCTAGTGCAGCAGTGTTGGAGTGGGTGTTTGGGTCACAGAGAAACCCACAGACATGAACATTCTTCTCCATTTGCCCAAGGGAAAGTTTAACATATCTTTTTATTTCTCTTGAACGTTTGCCAAATTTGCTCCATTTTATTCTTGTAGATTATTCACTTGTGCCTGCCAAGTAGCCTTCCTCAAATGGGTATATTTCTTTCAATAAATATTCTCAGACCTGGAACATTTAGAATAGGATTCCCCAGATCCATCCATTTTGATTATTTTTGTCTCCCTCTTGATTATTTTAATACTGCCATGGCTGAGTGTATTTCATAAGCTATACCAAATTAATACGTTGACAGTGTTCTCTCCTGCTTAGGAAAGTGCCGGCATTTGTCAGCAAGGACAGAGGTATGAATGGATGGGCTTGAGATTGTATTGAGTTCATTCTATTTTATTTTTTGAGTTATGTAATTTATAAAGTAATTTGGGGATGAGGAAATACACCGATACATATAATATTATAACCAAGTGTATTTATTACTAAATTATAAAACTTTACAGAAAAGTCTCTAGACAAGCTGGGGGGAAAGCCATTAAGGCATTTGAGCATCCATTTAAGTCAATAAATATTCGCTGAGCATCCCTTAGGCATAAGAGGGATACAGTAAAGGTGGCTCTCTTCTTAGAGGGCCCCTTCAGACAAAGGAGAGGGCACTCCGTGGTTGTCAGAGCTATGCTTTTATTACCAATATGAAGCTGCGACAGAACGACTACATTCATTCCCTCTCCCAGCTTCAGTTTCCTCATCTTCAGAATGAAGGTGACCATTCTTTTACCTGGCATTTTTCCTTGACAAATTAAGTCAAGCAGGCAGACGGTACTTAGGGAGTAGTAACCTTGTTGTCAGAGTTCTCTGGAGAACACGGAAGTAAAAGACACATTTTTGTGGGAGTCAGTAAAGGAAAAAGGAAAGAAAGAGTGTGTGTGAAAGTAGGTGAATGTTGGTCTTTGGATTAGGATTCTCTAGAGGGGGGAAAAACCAGAATAGAGGTATGTGTTGCAAAGAGGATTTATCAGATTGATTTGCATCACAGGGGTCCCGTAGTCCGACATGGTGGCTTGTAAGCTGGAAACGCAGAGGAGCCAGTAGGTGCCCTGTCCATGATGTTGGTCATCTTAGCAATCCTAGCCCAGGCCTGAAGCCTGGGGTTCTCTGGAGAGTCGATGATGTTGAGTCCACATTGAAATTCAGAAGAAGCCGGAGTCTGAAGTCAGCAGATCACCACCTCGTGCACCTCACTAGGATGAAGGGGCTGGCAGGAGGCACTCTCTGCCTTCCTCCAACTCCCCTCCATCTGGGCCACTCAACCATCAGAAGATGCTGCCCACATCCTGGGCTTGCCTAGTCACTGTCCCGCCTGCCAATCCTCTCTGAAATGTCCCTCACAGGTATACAGAGGTACATCTCACCAGTCCTACCTATCCCTAAACCCAGAAGCTGACAGCCAAGACCAACCATAACACTCCAGGAAACAGATTGAAAATTACAGAACATTGAAGACAGATGGCCAAGTCAGGGAACCGAGCCAGGGGATGTGGAGCCTCCACTGCGGATGGGGAGGAGCTGGACTCAGAACTGAGATGACACCTCAAACATGGGTGACAGGATGCTGGGGAAGCCCAGGCAGAGGCAGAAGCTTCGGGATAGCAGTGGAAGTGGTCCTCAGGGGTCCGCAGGAGGTGCTTTTGGGGGAGGTTTGCTAAGCAAAGCAGCAGAGGCCAACACACCAGGGCAGATGTTGGATGAAGACACTCCCCTACAATCCCCTTTTCCTGCTGACCTCAGACTCCAGCCTCTTCTGCCTTTCTGTAAGGGAGTAGTTATTAAAGGCGGCCTTTGATGCCTCCAGCCCCTTAAGAGGAAGCATGGCTCTGTTGCCAATGGTGTGTGAAGAAGCCAGGGGCACACTATCCAAAGTGGCTGTGTGGGGAGGAGAACTTAGCCACATCTCTCATTATTAAGCCCTTTAGTTATTTGATTATGAAGTGAAAACTAGTTTTCAAGAAATGCTTGCTGTGGTAGTGCTCACCTGTAATCCCAGTGGCAGGGTCACTAGTCTCAGGCCAGCCTGGGCAACACAGCCAGACCCTGTCTCAAAGCAAAACAAAATGGTAAAGTTGAAAGAAACAAACAGGAGTTCCCACTGAGAGCTGGACTTGATTCCCGTTGTTCCCCCCACCCTGTCTCTCTGTCTCTCTGTCTCTCTGTCTCTCTCTCTCTCTTGCTTGCTTGCTCAGGCACTGACACTTGCATAACACTCTGTACAAGACCATATGCGGTGTGGACATGGTGGGATGACTTCGTTGCTGTGGTAACTGATGACTGCCAGCAGTGCTGTGTCCTTGCTCATCCTGAGTCTACGTTCATGTTGGAAATTCATGTCCCGACTCTTCTGCCCCAGATAACTTCGTACCATCCTTCAGACGGTAACTCAATGGCACATTCTTCAGGCAGCCCTCCTTCCGTCCCTCTTTTCACATCATAATCACTGGTTTAAGGGTCTCCAACTAGATTGTGGGCACTTATGGATCCCAGCCTACAGGCCAATTCTATGCTTCTAATCCAGATCAGAAATCAAGAAAAGCCTGATGAATAATACCCCAAGGAATTTTTTTTTTTTTTAAAGAAACAAAAAGAAGTTAATGGTGGCCCAAGAAGCAATGATCAACTGTACCTGTAGGTGGCAAAATCGAGCAGGTAGAGAGGAGTGGGAATTTTCCAACATAATTCGTTTTAGTGGCTGAATTTTGTGGCTGAATTGAGAGACTTAGATTTACCAAAATTTGGTGCCACTGAGGCCTAAGGAGATTAAGATACTGGCTTGAGGGTCAGAAGATCCAACTTTAAAACCAAGCTACCTTGTTTGCCAGCTGTGAAACTTTCCGTAGCTCACTTTACTTCTCTGATCCTCAGGTTTTCCGGAGAAATGGGAAACAAACAAAACAAAACAAACAAACAAACAAACAAACAAAAAAGCACTTGCCTCTGTCCAAAGATGAAAATGAAAGGTGACAGGGAGAGTTAGGAAAGGGTCCTGCCTGCATCCTCGATCTACCTGTGCAGTCCGGAGGATACAGGGGATGCATCTGAAGCCCCGCGCCAGCCGTAACATCTTCCGGGTGCACCAAGAGAGGAAACAGGTTTCTGGGGTTTCGAATCTCGTTGGGGCTCCTGAAAGGAGGACCCTGGGGCGGTATGCTCCCTGGCTTCTGCTGCCTCCCTCCTCCTGTGCTGCAAGGAAAGCTGAGGCTCACAAAGTAGCCATTTAAATGGTTTTTATAGCGACATAAAAGCGCCAGCCGGCGGTTGACCTCCTCCGAGGTGACCGCTGAGCTGGTGGTAAATTGCATCTCTTGGCACAGGCGGCTGCGGGCAGCAGCAGGATCAATAGTGCAGTCCTTGTCTGGTGGAGGGCAGAGAGTGATGGTGGGGGGCGCGTCTGGGGATTACCAGAGAGGTTCAGGCGAAGGCCCCAGAGGGGTTTGAGGGACCAAGCCAGGCCATGTGGGACTCCTTCATTCCTTAGAGGCTGGCAAAGGGAGCTCCTAGCGGTGGTTCCCAGGAGCTCTGGGGATACCTACAATGTTCTTGGTGGGGGGAAAAAAGAAAAGAAATCTGGATGGGGGAGCTGCAACCCCAGCCAAAGGCAGTCTTCCCTACTCCATTCTATTTAGGAGCCAGGCAGGAGGGGATTTCAAACAGGGGGCTGGTTTAAGATTCTCCATGCCAGAGCCCACAAACTTATGACCCATTCTTTCTTCTAATTACCATTAAGGGACACTTTTGGGGGAGGAGGCTTGGTTTCTTCACCCATGAATGGAATTATGAGGTGAGTTTCCTACCGTGTTGCCCTTAGGATCCCCTGCTATTCCTTCAGCTTTCGGACATGACTAATCGACATCAGCAATCTTTGGCAGCCAGAGTCTGGGACGCTCAGAGAGATTGAGTATATAGTCCTCCATATAGACCCAGTTCAAGATGGCAGTTAGGATGAAACCCACACTGTGATTTTGCTAGCTCCAGGACTTTAAGCTACACAGGGAAAAACCACAGTTACTGCACATGAGCATGCCTGGCTCTCATCATGTTAGAGAAGTGTGCTGCCAATGTATTTGCAGATAAATAAGTGCATCACCACAACCATTAATTAGAGGAAGCTAATGTAACCTGGGACATTTCACCTACAGAACCAAATGAACAAAACATCTCCAGACATTATGCACATGTTTTCCAGGTTAGGACAACCCAGATGGAAATCTAAGCTCAAGACTGTACTGATCAGGCAACCAGAGAGTGTGAATGAGTTTTCTAGAAAGTTTCAAGACTAAACTATAAGGAGTTGGTTCATGGTGTTGATGAAAATCGGGTATTTTTCATGAATTTCTCATTTTAAAGACTGGGGTGATAGTCATAATACATGAAGGTGACATAGGTGATCTCGACTTCTATTTCACATAAGGTTGGAAGGGGTCTTTTGTGATCTGTAGATTTCTCTAGAATAGGAAGGATATCTAAACCATGCTAGGCTCCTTCCTCTCTATTTCAATTCTAATTATTTTGTTTTTGGCATGATCTGCCGTCACCACCACCAGAGCACAGCCTGGTTTGAATGTGGGTTGCCCAGCATTCATGTCTTAGGGTATGAATCAACAAGCTGTGTGTTAGTGGCATTTGGATGTGGGGGTCTGTGAAAGAAAATTAGATGAAGCCATGGAGATGGATGTCCCATGGCCTCAGTTGCTCTTTATGAAGAGGAAGATCTAAGGTTGGCAAGCTTGCTAGGTCTGACCAATGGATGTCCTCCACCATGTTCTGATATAGTAAGAAGGCATTGGCTGGACACCAAGGCTGGACTCCCTAGTCTCTAGAACTCAGAGCCAAATAAAAGTCTGTTCTTTATGTTACCCTGCCTGTAGTAGTCAGGTATAGCCAAGGAAGACAAACTAAGACAGCTTAGCTATGTCTACTTCTCTGTCTCTGATGCTCATGCCTGGTCTCCCCTACCAGCCTCCTCATGGCCTGGGCTACCTGCTGATCTCACTACTCACACTTGATCTGTGCACCCAAATAGAACTTTGGGGATGAATCATGTTACTTTGGGCTTAAGACTCTCTCTTAACCTTTGAGCAGCAATGTCTGCCATGAGGCACTTGCAGGGTTTGGCCTATTTGGGTCTCATTGAGGCTCCTGTCATCTTGTAGTAGAACTTGCATTGTGGTGTGTGTTCTCCGTTACGCTGCTCCTCACCCAGCACAGTCCCCTTTGCTGCCCAGTCTTGGGAATGGTCTTCTCTTGTCATGGCATTGTTGTTTCAAGTCATCTCACTGGACCACTGACAGCCTGTGTGATATGAGGATCCCTTTCATCTCTTGTCTCCTTATTCTGTTTCCTTCTCTGTCTGTGATTAATTTATCTCTTGTGTATTAATTCATCTAGGTATACCATCTGTTCAAGTTTGCTTTATCCATAGTAATAAACTCCATAGCCAAAAGCAATTGAGGGCAAGAAAGGGTTAATCTCACCTTACAGGTTCCAGTCCATCAGCTGTGAGGAGCCAAGAAAGAAGCTGGGAGAGGAAACCACAGAGGGACACTGCACACCGTCTTGCTCTCCACGACTTGCTCGGCTGCCTTTCTTATAACACCCAGTACCACCTGGCCAAAGGCGGCACCACCCATAGCGGGCTGGACTCTCCCACATCAATCATTAATCAAAACATGCTACAGTTCCTCAAATGAAGCTCCTCCCCCTAAGTGGATCTAGTTTGTGCCAAATTGACAAAAACTAACTAGTACATCCCTAGAAGATTTTCCCATAATGCACTTTGGCTTTCTCCTTCACTGCTATGTCCTTTGAGCTGGGGATAGTGCCCATCATAAACACTAAAAAAATTATCAACTAAATACGTGAAAACAACAGCAAAACAAATCATTATCTGAAGCCTCCCAAGCCCCAGGCACTGCACAGAACAACTAACTACTGACTTATTCTTATCATTAATTAAATTTGTCCCTTCATGATTGATACATGTGCGCAATGCACTCTGATCTCTCTCACACCCTCCTATCCCTCTTCCCTTACCCACCCCAAGTCTACTAACCTTGCCTCCACATTCATGTCCTTTTGTCTGCTTGTGCCCCTAGAAGCCTAATCAGGGGGAATCTCACTTCTTTGAATGACTAAATGATGCCAAGGTTGACAATGACTTTGCACCAACATTAGGTCACAGTTGTGATTCAATGTTTGCCACATTGAGATCTTATTTTGGGTGGTCCTAGACATTCATGATTTTTTTTAAAAAAAAGTGTCAGAAACCAATGACACGACAAAGCCAATCCATAGGCATCCTGCCTAGCATCCCCCTCTCCCCCAGACCACCTCACCGGCTCCAGCAGGAGCAAGCTGATCCAGCAAAGAGCTGCTGGGTAACAGAGGATCTCGAAGGCTTGGCTAAAACAGTGCTGGCACTCTGAGTGTGTGGGTGTGGGGAAGTTCCTAAAAGGACAGGCTGTCTGTGTAGGCAGAGTGGAGAGTCAGCATTTCTGAAATGCTGCTGACTGGCCAGCCCTTGCATTTCCTTCTTCCCAGGCATGGAGGTGGTCAACTTGCCTTGGGAGGTAAATGCGTCAGGGCCGAGGGCAGAAGAATTTCCTGAGATTTCTGAAATGATTTTTGAAAACTTTATAGCATTGAGGGTAAGCTCATAGAAGGAATCTTGGAAGACTCAGAAAGAAAGGGAGGTGACTTTTTTTAGATCAAGTAAAAGATGTCTGCTGGGTTAAATATGACACAGGAAAGATACCAGTAAATTCCTGTAGCAGTGTAGGGGAAGAAAGACCCCCCACACACAGAGAAATGGTGCACAGCATATCCACCTGTGGCTTGCAATATTCAGAAAATATTTGTTGCATTCTAAGAGGCTGAAGCATCTGGTGGACCTCACAGCCTGAGTTAACAATACATCCTGAGGTCATTTAAGACTTAAAACTGCTCTCCAATGAGTACTGAGCCCGTTTGTTTAACGCACCTTTGAGAAACCTTACTGGCCTTTGATTTCCCATGGAGTCAACTTTTACAGCCTAAGCTATTGCACAGCTGCAGTCTTACATACTCTTCCATGCCCCTGATTCAGAAGAATGCAGGTGAGTCATTAGCTGAAAGCAGAAAATACAAAGTCAGAAGCAACTTCCTAAAATCTACCATAAAGGTTGAAAGCACCCATTTATTTATGGTTATTGGTTGATTAACAGTGGTGCTTGTTGTCTGGGTCAGTTGGAGTTAGTCAGTGACTTCATCCCTTGTAAAACTCTGTCAAGTATCCCATGCCTTCTCCATGTGATGCTTTCTGTGCTGTTCCATAAACCCAGAGTGAAGCCCCTTGTTAGGGACCAGGCACTCACACCATTCACAGACACAATCCAACAGACACAGAGACACAAACAGACAGAAACAGACAGACACACACAGGGACAAACAGAGTCTCTGCACATAGACATACACAGAAAGACACACACAGACACATATGGATAGACATGGATACAGAGACAGGCAGAGATTCAGACTCATACAACAGACAGAGTTTGGGAGCCACCGAGAGTGTGAAGTAAAGGATTCAAATCTGGACTTTGTTAAATGAATCCAAGGGTGATTGCTTTTATTTCTTTCCTTAATTCGACCCCAATGCATTGTTGGTAACTTAGCGCTTACAACTAATGGACTTCCATAGATACGAGGTCACAGACACCTGGATCCCAGTCTCATTTGTGTCTGTGGGGAAAGTGGAAGATAGAACCCACAGCTAAGATGGATGATACCAACTCTCAGGAATAATTGCTACTAAAGAATCTGTGTCCTGTGACTCAGCATCCTCCATGAGACCCCATAAAACAGAGCTGAGGGGTGCTCTGAGAATCGGGAGTTACAGTGAGTAGTGGGGCTCAGGATGAGGACTAAGCAGATGTGACCTCATTAGGACTCCTGGCTTGGGACACAGAGCCACTCTGTATAGTGCTGGTGAGTTGAGGATCCAGGGACATCGAAACAGTTTCTGGTTGGATGTGGAGATGGGTCTGTTTCTGGGATCCTTGGCTGTCAGGGTGTCCTTGAGGCACTCTCCAGATGTTGCTACTTCCAGACTTCTATATTCATGTTAAGGAATCATCAGCCCCTGCCTAGTGATATCATAGGTGTCACCAAACCTTTTTATGTAAATACTGTTTGATAAGACGAGGTGCAGGCCTGCTGTTGCAAAGAACACTTAGCTGTTAAACACTTTTGCTTTCCACTCCACTGACTTTCCCTATTTATAGCTATGCCGGCAGAGCGGTTTATGTCACATTCATTTCCCGCCAGCTGCCACTCTCCTCATCCTAGTGTGGACTTGAGACCTAGCGGTACCTGCCCACGACTGCCTGTTCCCCCTGGCACTGGCCTCTGGGCCAACACTCGATAGTGAAAATGCAGAGGAAGTCTCTTGTCTCTTCCATCCTGGAGGTGGTCTGGAGTAGACAGTAGCCATTCTGTGATCTGGGTTTACCTGGTCAGAGGTAATAAGTGGTGTGAATGGAGAGTTTAAAATTCTGAAGAGGTATGGAAATAAGGAGCCATGTAAATACTGTAATGAGGGTGGGGACAGATTAATATTAACACCAATATTAATAGTGATAGTAATGCTGGTAGTTAATCTTTATTGAGTTCCTTCCAATGCTCTGAGCAAAGCACTAAAATCTTAAATGCATTATGCATTTAACCTCAGCCCAGCCCCACAGGGTAGGCTTTGAGTGGGCAGTATTGATCCGATGGGACTGTGCTCAGAGGAGGAGTAAGATTGTGGCTGGTAAGTAAAAAGTAAAATGAATTATGTGAGTGACTCAGGAGAAACACCAGCTATGTCTTTTCTGTACAAAGACAAAATGAGAAAAAGACTGAGGGGTGTTTTCTGTTCTTTGAATCCCTGAGAGTGGAATTCTAGCAGTAGAACTGATGTCTAAGTAAAGGCTGAATCTGCATAAACACCACTTCTGGTTGCCCCAGTAACAGGACCCTTAGTTTAGGACAATAATATTATAATTGGAAAATGCAAATGAAGCAAACAGTAATGAGAGGAGTTTTGTGTGGCCTAGTTAGCACTGCCTTGGGGGAAAGTAGACAGCAGACGAGGGCAGAAAGTAAAACATTTGTGTTCTGCTTTAGTTACCTTGATAGAGCTAGGCATGGCGTGTGCTTCCAGCTTCTCCCACAGGGTTGAGCAAAAATGGAAAGGATAATAAATCACGCCCTCATTGTCCACACTTCCTTGCCCTTTCCCCACAGTCAGAGCCACCTGGAGACCGATGAAGGACTGTCTTTCTGATGATCAGTGTCTGAGACCTTGGCTTTGGTCACTGGGGTCCAGGCCCACCTGGGATCTGAGATGGACAGTGTGGCCAGGCAGCGATGACATCAATCTGCCATTTAGCTCTTTCTTCCTGTGAATGGCAGATGGTTGGGTATGCCCTAAAGGAGTCATGGAAGCAGGATGGGAGCCAGGAGATCTTACTCTTGACATAGCTTTAAAGACTAGGAAAGTGAGGTTCAGAAAGGCTAAGCAACATGTGTGGCTTAGACTTTAAACGTTTGGTTCTAGTTCAAGTGGGTCAATCACTCCAGCTCTCATCCAGCTGTTAAAGACTAATGAAACTTCAGGAGGACAAGGAATGCATGCTAGATTGATTGATGTTACTTAGCTTTATGTCACCATGTCCAAAATAACAACAGAAGCAACTTAAAGGGGGCTGGCAGTTTGGGGGTGGGAGATGAGAAAAGAGGATTCCAAGAAAGGTGTTGAGGTAAGAGGTTCCGCACCACTGTGGCCAGCAGCACACTGCAAGAGGCTTTATAGTCCCACAGTCAAAGCAAGGTATCTACTGTCGAAGGTTTCTGAGGGAGAGGGAGGTCCTGCACTTTTTGCAGGCTTTGTTAGCTTGTGACCTGTGTTGTGTGAACAGTCATTGAGCCTGTGATTGCTGAGTGTCAGATGGGGTGGGAGTTTGTCTCTTTGTGAGGGGAGAGAGGCTGAGGGGTTGTATGGGGCCCATCCGCAGTACCTGGATGGGCTAGGTCCTACCAGAAGACACTTGTTTGGGCTGAGATTGTAGATCTTTAGTCTGGCAGGATGGATGGAAAAGAAGACATGCTGAAGCTGCCTAGGTCATGGTGGTGGGAATGCGTGTGGAAGCCCATCACATCACAGAGGACCAGAAAGTCCAGCAGAGACCTGGGAAAAAGTGCAACCTTCAAAGGTTTGTCTCTAGAGCCCTCCTTTTACCAGCTCCATCCAGCCTCCTAATGGTTCCACAGCCTCCCAGTACAACCTGTGGGGGCCATTTCAGATTTCAACCACAAGAATTTCCCCCAAATGGTTACAGTTCTTGCACTCCTCTGATGTTTCTCTTTTGTGATGTGACCATCAAGGTCCCCTGATTAAAAGGCAGAATTTATGTTCCCAGTCCTTGGAACTTGGCTGGCCCTGTCTATTTGACATGACATGGTATTATGATGCCTTATGTCTTAGGGTTTTACTGCTGTGAACAGACACCATAACCAGAGCAACTAGTATAAGGGACAGAATTTAATTGGGGCTGGCTTAAAGTTTCAGAGGTTCAGTCCATTACCATCATGGAAGGATGCATGGCAGCGTGCATGTACATGCTGACATGGTGCTGCAGAAGGAGCGGAGAGTTCTACATCTTGATCCGACTGAAGCCAGGAGAGACTGACTTCCACACTGGGTGGAGCTTAAGCATAGGACCTTAAAGTCCAACCCCCCCAGTGACACACTTCTTCCAAAAAGGTCATACCTTCCAATAGTGTCACTTCTTGTGGGCCAAGCATTCAAACACATGAGTCAATGGGGTCCAAACCTATTCAAACCACCACAGCTCATCATTGGTGAGCCCAGGCCTCAGGGGCTTTGGTGGGACTCTGCCCATTTTCTTGGAACCCTGAGCGAAGGCTAGTCTGATGGAGCTAGAGGAAATATCTGGAGGTGACACAGGTTACAGGCTGTAGAATGAGATGCCTCAGTGAGTAGTTCCAAGGACAGCGCCCCATTTTAGACAGGAGATCAGCAGAGAGCAGTCAAGACCAACAGAACAGTCTCACCACCCCAGGAACCTAGGGAAATAAGAAATGTTTGTTTTGCATATGATCTTAATCACTTTTTTGTTGCTGTGATAAAATACTCTGAAGAAAGCAACTTAAAGGAGAAAGTGTTTAGTTTGATTTACAGTCCCCAGGGGATTCATTCCATGATGGTAGAACAGGTAAATGGCAGGAGCAGGAAGCTGGACCCACTGCATCTGTACTCAAGAATCAGGAATAAACAGGGAGAGGGACTGTGATTTACAGTTTTAAGACCCACCCCTGCAGTGACTCATTCCAGCTTTGCCTCTTAGATCCCACAACCTTTCCAAATAGTGCCACAGTTTGCTAAACATATGAGACTATTTGGAGACATTTCACATTCAAAATACTTGGGTACCAATGGTCATTGTTACCTAGCATCTTGATGGCAAAAAAAAAAATAGGTAATTCAAACGACTGTGGGTACTCTGTGGTAGAAAGATGTACAGTAGAATACAAGCAGCAGAAAGGCACAACTGATTTGGCAGGTCACATGGGCTCTCAGAATCCGAATCCCTGTGGGGACTGTGGGGACAGTGAGGGTTAGGATGGAAATCTGAAACACCCCACAGGCTTATGTTTTGAAGACTTTTCCCCCAGATGATGGTTCTATTTTCAGAGGTTATGGAAACTTTGGGGGATGGGACAGGGCTGGAGGAGTAGATCAATGAGGGGACGTCATTGGGGTATATGTCTCCATGGTTACCTATTCCTTTCTCAGCAACCCCTCCCCCATCATGTGAACTGCTTTCTACTATGACACTCCATCCTCCCCAGCATGATGGACTGAAACTGAGCTAGGAGAAAGCCTTCCTCTCTTAAGTGGTCCATGTCAGTTGTATGGATCCTAATGATAAAAACCTAATACATTGATGGATAATAAAGGAATTATCAATCTAATACCAAGACATTGCTCTTGGAGAAAAGAAAAGGACACCAACATTGAGTTGCTCCCCATAGAGGGAAGGTGTGGGCTTGGGGAAGGTCAGCTGAAAACTGGTAGAGAAGGCTTCTCACTCAGGACTGATGGATTCCAGTACCACTCTCTTCTTAATCTGCCCAGTGCTTTCTCACTTGTCTGGATTAGTTACATTTTTACCTCCAAGTGATAAAATACCCAACCAAAGCATCTCAAGGAAGGAAGCATTTATTTTGGCTCACAGTTTAAGGGTGTAGTCTGCCATGGTGAGGAAGTCATGGTGGTATGATCTCGAGGCAGCTGATCACACTGCTTCTAAGTCAAGAAGCAGGGAAAGATAAATGCTGATACCTAGCTTACTTTGTCCATATTCAGTCTTGAACCCCAGCTGGAATAGTGCTGCCCACATTTAGGGTGGGTCTTCACACTTTGATGAACAGAGTCTAGAAACACTCCCATTGATATGACCAGAGGTTTGTATCCCACAGTGATTCTAGAGCTTGCCATCTTGACAGCTGATCATGTGTCATGCTAGCTTCTGTGCTGGTTATAGGTTTCCCTAGGTGAATCGAAGACAGCTATTGCCCACAGAGAATTGGAAGTCCATGTGACCTAATGTGCGGTGCTCTGTGCTAAGTTTGTTTGCAGTACAACATCCTCTCTGAAGAGACAGTTCTAGATTCTAATGATGATTAATGACCAATTGTTTCTAGTGACTCCCCTTGAAGTGGGCTTGGCTTTAAGGTGAACAAATTCATGACCACTTTTCCAATGATTTCTTGGCATGGCTATGTTTTAGAGTTATAATCTGGGTGCCATTTAGTGAGGACTGAATACCCTCTGCAATATTGGTTCCTCATCTGTCTTTGGATTAGGCAAGGATCACACTCAGTGCTGTACCTTATTAGTCTCTGCACTGGGCTTTAGGCACCAGGACCTTGGCCAAGCTTGGATCTGAGCTGGATAAGGCAGATGGACTCAAAGCCACAAGGAGATAGTGTTGTCCTGGCTGACTGCTCCATATCTATTCTTTCTTTTGCCGTGTCAGCCTCTGGGCTTTCATCTGGGACTCAGGACTGAAAATAGAAAAGCATCTTTTGTATAGTTCCCCACCTGTTTTCTACTTTCCAAAGTCACGTGTGCACTTGGCAAGTTATGTGTTACTTCAGAGTCCTAGTGTCTAAAAAAGCTGAAGACAGATTTTGAGTATACAAGCCAAACAAGTTCTTTCTAGGGCTCATGACTGCTGGGTCAATGGAGGCAGGTACGCTTCAGTAATGCTTTGAATCCGAATGGCTCCTGACAGTCCTATGTTAGGTATTTGTTTGCATTTAGAGTTACTGTTTGGAGAAGTTATAGAACCCTTAGGTCCCAGCCTAACTGGACCAAGTAAGTCACTGGAACAGGGATTTGAAGGTTATACTCATCCCTGCTTCTGGTTCAACTTTGCTTCAGGAGCAACCTCTGCTGCAGTCTATTGCCATGAATGCTGCCACAATGTCCCCAAGGAGATGAGTAGAATTCCCTGAAACAGTGAGCCAAAATAAAGATTTTTCTACACTAGTTGTTTCTGTAGGGTATTTTGGTCACATTGACATAAAAGTAACTCTTGTAGTTAGTTTTATTATTAAATTACCATAACCTAGAGTCATCAAGAAAGAAAGAATCTCAATTGAAATTCTTCTTGATGATATTGATTTGTAGCCATGTCTGTGAAAGACTGTTTTGATTGATGATTGATGTGGAAGTGCCCAGACACTGTGGGCGGCACCATCCCTAGGCAAGTGGGCCTGATCTATATAAGAAAGATAGTTGTGCATTAGCCAGAGTCAATAAGAGTGTCTCTCCATGGTTTCTGTCCCCAGATTCCTGCTTTGAGTTCCTTCCCTGACTTCCCTCAAGGACAGATTCCTACCTGGAAGTGTAAGCTAAACAAACCCTTTCCTCTCATAATTTGATTTTGATTAGAATGTTTTATCACAATGACAGAAAAGCAAGTTAAAACAGTAATAAATGCAATTACTATCGGAGTGAACCAGAGGTTCTTAGGCCATGTGTGTAGGTCCAGCATGTGCAAAGCAAGCTGGACAAAGATAGGCACCTATGCTTTTTGTTTAATTTTGGGGGTATTCCCAAACAGAATAGTTGGTATGTGCTCTGTGTTTTATGTGTATATATGTTTCTAGGTGCATGTGTGTGTGTGTGTGCAGATACATGTGGAGGTCAGAGGCAACCTCAAATAGCATCCTCAGGAACATCACCAAACTTCACTTGAGCAGGGTATCTCATTGGCCTGGAACTCAGTAATTAGGCTAGACTAGTTGGCCAGAAAGCCCTGGGCATCTTCCTGTCTCTACTGTCCACCACTGGGTTACAGGTGCATGTCATAAAGCCCAGCATTTGTATGCAGGTTCTGGGGATTAATCTGAGGTTCTCTTGCTTGCAAGACAAGCACTTTCCCACCTGAGCCACCATCTCTCCAGCCCAGCACTTACCTTACTTTTTGCAAGATCCAGACCAGTGACTATCTGTATGCTTATACACACTGAAAAGCCCATAGGACCAGAAACTGGTGTATGAAGTAAATTTCAAGATTCTGGGCTAGGGAAGACAGTTCTGACAGAGTGAAGCCACAGCTGGAAGCCATACTGAAGAAAGATACAGGAGCAGGGAGATGGGAAATTTAATAATCACATTAAAAAATTAAACACCAGGCCCCAGTGGTTGTCGCTTTCCATCCGCTGAGATTCACAACACTTGACATCCAATTATAATTGTGGGTTCCTATAAAACAGCCCATTAACTACAACCATAAATTATTATTGCTTATGTGGAGTAGGCTGCTGGCTTAGTAGCTGATAGTGAATATTATGGAAATTATTAACGAACAACAATGTCTCTTGGAGTCTCGTTGGTCTGGAGAGCGTGTACAGAGCCTGGGGGAGTGAAGACAGCTGCTTTGGAGTTGGGCCTGTGTCTTCTGCTTTGGGTTACAACCGCCTTTGTATGTGATGGTGGGAATTCCTTTCTCAACTGCTCCCCAGATTTCCTACCTAGTTGTTTTCAGAGCTAGGAAGAACAGAGCTGGAGTGGTGTTGTTATTCGCTTATGCCTGCTCATATACATGCAGCCACAGCTCAGTTGCACGGGTTGCTCACATTTGCTTAGTGATTTGCACATTCCTGACAAAAGCTGTAACTTCTCAGTGTTCTCATTTCTTCTTCATATTTCACAGGGGTAAAGATATCATTAACCTCAGTTTATAAGTGAGAAACTGAGGCACAGAGAAGTTATTGGTAACTTAGCTATGGCCAGAGAATTAAGAAATGGCAGTCTTACTTTAAACCTAGGCACTCTGACTCTGGATTGGTATACACCTTCCTACACTGCTGAACAACTCACACAGACTCGTGCCTGTGTACACACCTGAATAGTGAGTCACGAATGGACTTCACACTCTCTCTAAGAACAGACCTTCTAACACCACACTCTTGGCTGTTTATAGACCCATAGGTTGAGACCTCAACACACAAGCACTCATGCACGCTTACATGCACGCATGCACAAATGTGCACAGAGGTGCGTTAACATAGACAAGAACACACACACATACTTATTTGTGCCTCTTTTGTCAACTGCCTCTGACTATATGGAGAAATCAAGACTGATTCCATGTATCTATATCTATATCTATATTTATATCTATATATATCAGTCTGACTCCTGTCAGCTTTCCAGCCTCTCAGAATTCTCCAGCTTCAGGTCCATTTCCAATATAGTTCTCCATTCCTCAGGGCCATAGCAGAGTTTTGCTTTTTATCCATTGAGTAGCTCTGGGAGACTTACACCCTGGAGGTAAAGTGTGCAGGCTAGACTTTCCCCCTGGAAAGCAGAAGTTGTCTGTTGCTTTTGAAAATATTTGGCACTATTTTTCACAGCAAAGAGAATATTCTATAGCAGGGTATGCTGTTCATGGCTGTAATCTCAGTACTCAAGAGGCTGAGGGTGGAGGGTTGGGAACTCAAGGTCAGACTGGGTTATGTAGTATGACCTCAAAGCAAAACAAACATAAAGATGGGATCATCAACTTCTTGAGAAACACCTAGCCACATCTAATATGCTATAGATGTCCATGAGGCAGGAGCTGAAGAAATGGAGGCAGAGAGCCCATGTCCATCAAATGCACACAGCTAAAAAGATGACCAATACAAACTTTGAGATCTGCAACTAAAATTCGGTTATTAAAACACAAAGCCAGTCCTTTTAAACAAAATCCACAACTTGTTTTGACCCAAATAATTCTTACTTTTTCTTTCTCTTTTCTTTTCTCCCTCTGTCTCTCCTCCCTCCTTTCTTGTTTGCTTCCTTCCTTCTCGTTTTCTTTCTTTCAACATGATCCCTTTCTATAGCCTAGATTGACCATACCTGGCACAATGTTTCTTAATTGTTCTCTTTTTATAAATGCAGTGTATTTTCAAGCCTTAAGAAAACACAGGCTAGAAGTAATAGCAAACAAGTTCCCTCCCCCTTTACCTTGGCTTGTGTTTCAGCAGGATCTTTTAGCAGTGTCTTCTACCTTTGATCACAGCATCTTCTTAAAGTTCCAAGTAGACAGCTAGACACTGGGGGGAAAAATGTAGACTGTGCCAGCCCTTATTGGACCTTCTGTCCTAGGCCTGAGGCTAAGGGAGACTTGTATTTTTGTCATTTTCTTTCTCTGGATCAGGGTTTTGGTTGCCTGTGAAGAGTAGGAAGTGCATTTCCAGAGAGTCAGCATTGCCCACAGAAGTTTCCTGCCAGGCCAAGCAATTTCCTTTCTGGGTTTATTCCTGCAGCAGATATTACCAGGATGCAGACTTTCTCCAAGTGTCCCCATTAGAAGCTCCTTACAGAAATGCCTTGTCTGGGCCTAACACACTGTCTGAGGGAGCTGCAGGCCCAAAGTACTGTGGGCTAGGGTGGATGCTTACCATGCCTTACCTTGGTCCCATCCTGTGAGTGAGAGAGCTGATGGTTTGAAAGACAATAGTCCTCATAGGCTCACAGGGAGCAGCACTATTAGGAGGTGTGGCCTTGTTGGAGTAGGTGTGGCCTTATTAAAGGAAGCATGTCACTGTGGGTGGGCCTTGAGGTTGCAGAAGCTTAAGCCTGGCCTAGTGTGTCTCACTCTCTCTTCCTGCTGCCGCAGATCCAAATGTAGGAATCTCAGCTCCGACTCCAGCACCATGTCTGTCTGTGTGTCACCATGCTTCCCAACATGAAAATAACGGACTAAACCTCTGAACTGTAATCCATCCCGAAGTAAATGTTTTTTTTTATATATATAAGAGTTTCTGTGGTCATGGTGTCTTTTCATGGCATTAGGAACTGTCCCTACAGTCTCATGTGTTTGAACAATCTGTCCCCAGCTAATGGTATTCCTTTGGAAGGTCATGAAGTCTTAGAGGTAGAGCTTTGCTGGAGGAATTGGGTCCAATGGCAGTGAGTACTGGGGCCCCATTTCCTGTTCACTCTGATCCTTTATTGAAGATGCAATGTAACATAACAGTCACGTTTCTGCCACTGTGTCTTCCCTATGGTGATGAACCCTGAGGCCTAAAACCGTTAGACAAAATCAGCTCCTCCTCCCTTAAGTTGCTTCTTATCAGATAATTGATCACAACAACAAGAAAAATAACTAATAAACCACCTCCTACCACCCATGTAGAATAACTAATATCCCCCCCCCCACACACACACGCCACCTATGTGTCTAAAAATGTCTTTAGCCTCTGTGTGTTGCTGGCTGCTTTCCCTGTCTCCGGATACTGATGAGGGTCTCTCTCTCTACCTTGCCACTTCCATCTTCATTTTGGAGACCATCTCAATTGGAATTTATGAAGAAAGAAGAATTAACAGCATGAGCTAAATGACAATAATAAAAATGCAAATTTAAATTCCCCTCTTAGCAGGAGAAGGAATGAGAGAATGACAAATACTCAGAGGTATATCTGGATAGTGGAATTACCATCAGTTTTTATTCTCTGCAGTTTTTCTTATCTTAATTGGAGATCCATTATTTTTACCTTGTATTTTTTTATGTTTTCATATCAAAATGTCAAACATGTAGAAAATAATGTAACAGATATCCATATATCCATTATAAAAACTTAACACATGTTAACATTTTCCCTATTTGATGATAGATCTATATTTTTAAGGGCACCAATTCCTTTTATAACTGAAGACTTACAGATTTAACTACTTCTAGAAATAGTTCTTTTTTTTTTTTTTTAACAGAGGGAAACCTGTCAAACTTGGCCTTGGACTGTCAGACTGACCAAATATCTTTAGATATGGTCTAAAGATATGGTGTAGATATGGTTAACCTCTGGTGTTGATACACACATCAGTAAGGAAGTCTGAGGTGCATACATAGGTGCATACATAGGTATCTCCTTACATCAGTAAGGAAGTCTGAGGTGCATACATAGGTTCAGCGACTAGACATGCCTACACGGGAGTACAGACCTGTGTCTGTCTGCAGGCAGGATTTCCTCAGGAGTATTTTGGAACTGCATGGGGTTTCTCCTACCACAACATGATTAAGTTCAGGTTCTGATTAAGCAGGACTGGCGTGGGCCTGGGGTCTGCACTTCAACAAGCTCTCAGGTGACAGAGAGTTGGTACCAAGATTTCCAAGGACTGTAAATTGTCTCAGACAGACGTAGGCCATCCTGGTGGTATACCTCTGGAATCCAGGCACATTGGTCAGAGTCAATGTTGTACTAAATTTAACATTTAAAAAAATATTATCCTGTTCCTGGAGGAAACAATTGGCTGCTAGAACCTTTCGGGTTTTGCACTCAGATTTGAGTGCCCCAATTATTATCAATTATTGTAATTAACTCTTGAAGTAGGGTACTAAGGGTAAAATCTGCAATCTATTCTCATTAGAAAAAAAGATAAATGTTTATATTGTCTTTTCCACATCCAGCATATCTGAAATCAGGATGATTCATCCCATTGTCGGTTTGTAAAAGATTTTAGTTATTGCATTGGTCACGTTTTGCACCAGATGTGAACATTGGCTGTGTGTAATAATTAATCTTCATTGCCAACCTGACTGGATTTAGAATTTGAAGGTGTCTTTGAGGATGTTTCCAGACTCACTCCATGGACTGACAGCTGGGATGAAATGAACAGGACAGGAGAAGGCTGGTAGGGCGCTCCCTCTCCCTGTTCCCCAAGAAGCACACTGTGAACTGAATGTCTCCACCATGGGACCCTGCCACAGTGAACCAAGTCCTCTCAAGCCAGGAGTCAAAGTAGCTTCTTCTTTCCCATAATAGTTTGTCTTGGTTTTCTCCTTGACTTGATCTGGGATTGAGTAAGACTCATATCTCTGGGAGGGTATTTCCTGGGAGAATAACTGAGTCTCCCAGAGTAAGCAGCATCTTCCAGTGCTGGTCCACACGTGAAGAGTTTTCTGGCTGCCCACTTTCACTCTTTGTTCTTAGTACATCTACTCTGTTGCCGCTACTGCTGCTGTCGGAGCTGTTTCTTCAGCCCCCCAGTGTGAGTTGAACCAGCAGCTCTCCAGTTTCCAGCTCTTCTGCAACCTCCGAGGCTGTGGGTGCCATGGTAAATTGCTAGGCATCTACCCATGTTAACTAAGCAGGTATCCAGTTTGAAGCTTTCCAGTGTGCAGACAGCCACTGGTGGACTACCCAGCACTCATTGTATAAAATAGTCTGACACTTCCATTGCCAATGAAATACGTTTATTCTCTGACTCCTGTTGCTCTTGAAAAGCCTGAATATTCCTTTGCATTCTTTTCAGTTGAGTGCTCTGGTCTCAAAGATAATAAAAATGAATAAATTTGGAGTTTGAGAGATCTGATAAAGTACAATTCTGTGTTTCCATGTGAATTCTGAGCTAACTGGGGGAAAAGACACAAGTTTAAAACTAAAAAAGACCGCAGTCTCACCTTGTGCTGGCTGGCTGAGTTCTGACTTTGTGAATCAGAGTTATTAATGCCTACCCACCATCCCTCAGCCCGGACCCTCCCCTCTGTAAAGTGTGTGTCTGAGGAACACACACCCACTTACTCAGGTAACTTGCCTGACTCTAGACTGAGATAAGACTAGGATTTTCTGATAAATGAGCCCCATCCAGGCAGGGCAGAAGAACCTACTATGTGTTACCACATACACAGGTCGAGTCTGTGAGGAGAAGGGGTAGGCGGTGTTCTGATGGGGGAAGCATTATCCTATAGCAAGAGCTGTGGGTTTTTGCTTTAGTTTGAGTTGATGGAACCATTGTCTCCAGTTATGATTAAAAGGTGGAGGTTTCATTTTCAAATAACTGGGGAATGAGAGAAGTGATGGCTTAAGGACAAAGAGTAAGGGGCTGGAGAGATGTTGAGTGGCTGAGAGCACATGCTGCTCTTGCAGAGGAGCAGAGCTTAGGTCCCAGCATCCGTATCTCACAGATCACAATCTCCTCCAACTCCACCTCTGAGGGATTGGATGCCCTCTTCTAGCTTTTGAGGGTGACTTCACACAAGTGCACATACACAGATAAACAAGCATACACACATAAAAATAAATAGAAACTAAGGTAATGACTGCATAAATACTATGGACATATAAAATTGCAGAAACCATGTTAGAATGACTCAAGTTACTGACACACTGGCCCAGTTAAGATTCCCTGGAATCACATCTTTACAAACTGAAGATCAGGGTCTCTTTTCTTTATGTTTTTCATTGGGGACAAGAGGATTTAGGTCATTATTTAACTATTGGCCATGATTTTTTATTCCAGTTCATTTAATGGAGAGTAGATAGAACAGAATATTTCAGCCCATTGATGTATTATATATAAATTTTGATTTCATATATAAATAATTTATAAATTGAGTCACCCTATCTTATTAGTATTGACCCAAGGCTTTTAATTCTCCTTTCTGTCTCTTTTCTTACCAAATTCAGCATGAGAATCTGAGTATAGGCTGGAAAATTGGTTTTGTTTTAAGTGACATTAAAAGAGACTGTGCTCTTTGCAAACTTGGTCCAATTTTTTAGTAACAGGAAATGTCCTACTGCAGTAGCAAGCAGAGAAGACTTTCCTTTCATCCATTGCCTGTTAAAGTTATGTTTTACAGGATCTAGGCAGCATGAAACAATGAATCCCATTGGCTAAATGTGCCAGGTAGAATTGGCAACATATGCATGAGGCCCAAACCAAAAATCTGTATCTGGCAGAGAACTCTTGGCATCCAAATGGGAAAAATTAAATGACTCCACCCTAAATGTTCACTCACTTGGTTCCCTGGGGAACCATGCTGTCAGTCTCCACAAAAGGTCAATTGCTAAACATTTGTGATAAAAAAATTAAAGGTGTCTCCAAATACACTTTATAGAAGGGTCACAACCTCTCTTGCCAAGAAAACACTTCAGAAAAGTCAGGAGTCATTTTACATTTAAACCTTTTTTAAAAATCTCCATATTAAAACATTCTTGAAATTATTTTCTTTCGAGCCATGCTTCGCTGGCTACACAGCCCACAGCGATCCGAATCGATGCTAATCTCGGGTGTTTTTATAGGTTGCTGCATGGACTTGGGACAGAAATGACAGAGCAATTTAGCTCAGAGAAGGCAAAGAAATCGGACTCACATTTGATTCTCATACTTGGTGTGGAAGTACAAGAGCTGGGTGTAAGCAAGCTCTTAGACTGTGGTAACAAGAAAGGAATGGCTCCATTTCCACAGCTGGTCACCACGAGGTCAATGGTCCCAGTGTCCTGGGGATAGGGACGGGGGACGGACTGGGAGAAAATTCTCATGGTGCTGTCACATGAGTCTTGTCTTTTTGACTGAAATAATTAAGTCAAGAAATATCAACAGATCAAGCTGAAGTTTATTAAGCAAAGAAAACACTTCAAAAGAAAGACTGGAGTGAATTGCCTCAATGTTGGGGAGCTGCCTGTGTGTACCACAATGTAGATTTAAAAAAAAAATTCTCATGGGTACTTAAGAGGTAGGGGGCATACCCAGGCGATAAGGCGACCCTTCATCAAATCATGGTGGAGCAGTGCTTCCTTTCAGCATCTTCTTTCCATGATCCTCTAGAAAAGCCCTCGAAAGAGGAGGGATGTCCAAGCCTCACTGTGAGCGATAGTGGCATTGGGTCTTTGTGGATGTAGCCCTTTCTTTAGTGTGATGCCCTGATACCTCAGTTTCTAATGCAGTGGGAACAATTTAACTTCAGCTTTAAGGAGATTTAACCACAAAGGGACATCTGACCTCCAGGGGACACAGTTACAAGGTGCAGCTGCGGTTCCCTTGGTTACTTTGGATCTAACATTTTGCCTACATCAACAACACCACTCAGGAATTTGAACAGAGAAGTGTTCAGAAAACACCAAGGCAGAGAGTTTCTGGTTGCAAACCAAGATCGTTTTTTATGCCCACCATTCCCTGCACCTTGACCAGTCGTGGATCCCTGTTGTTGATCATCATCTCCTGCAAAAAAAAGGAGCTGGTGGGGCCACTAGGCTCCAGTGCATGGCTACAGCACAGATTGGACTTGATGAGAGAGGAACAAGGAAGACACAAAGTCTGGTGGGTAGGGAACGGGGAAGGGGGAAGGGGGAAGGGGAAAGGGGGAAAAGGAGGAAGAGGGAAGGGGGAAGGGGGAAGAGGGAAGGGGGAAGGAGGAAGGAGGAAGGAGGAAGAGGGAAGGGGGAAGAAGGAAGAGGGAAGGGGGAAGGAGGAAGAGAGAAGGGAGGAAGGAGGAAGAGGGAAGGGGGAAGGAGGAAGGAGGAAGGAGGAAGAGGGAAGGGGGAAGAAGGAAGAGGGAAGGGGGAAGGAGGAAGAGGGAAGGGAGGAAGGAGGAAGAGGGAAGGGGGAAGGAGGAAGAGGGAAGGGAGATCTGGAAGGGGCTGGGAGAGGGGAAAATACGTTGTACAAATGTTTCAAAATACTAATAAATACATGCAGAGGATCCGATGTTAAAGACTAG
>JADRCH010000042.1:5037757-5116113 GCA_019843965.1 Rhynchomys soricoides
TCAAAATACTAATAAATACATGCAGAGGATCCGATGTTAAAGACTAGGGTGAATTTAATGATTGTTTTTTTATAATGCATGAGGAGAAAAGCAACATTTTATATCAGTGTGTTTATCCATATGGCGTGTCTTTTAAATAGACCCTAGTTGCTTAAATAAGCCAGACAGGACACATAGATAGCTTACTGTGCCTTCTAATTTTCTAAACGTTTGTTTTAGAAGGAGACAAGGGAGGGTGTCATTTTTATAGATCAAAACAGTGAGGTATTGGAAATTTCATGCCATTCGATATTTTAAACTCGGGTTGGCAAAAGGTATTAAAAATATGGCAGATCACCTAGATACAGCAGGCATTTGTGCCACAAGGTGGAGCAGAGTCCTAGCACTGCTTCCCAAGCTCAGAGCTAGGCTGTGGTGCTATTTAGTAAACAGAGTTTTAAAAAATTAAAATGGCATTTCTTTCTTTCTATCTATCTATCTATCTATCTATCTATCTATCTATCTATCTAATATGTGCGGGGTGTGTGTGTGTGTGTGTGTGTGTGTGTGTGTGTTTATGCGTGATTTGGAGGTCAGAGGGCAACTTTCAGGAGTTGGTTTTCTATTTTCACTGCTGAGTCCTGGGGATCAAACTCAGGTCTCTTGGCAGCAAACCCCTTGACCTTCTGAGCCATCTCACCAGCCCGGTGCCGAGTTTTTAAATACCTGAGACCTGTTCTTGGAGACTTGCTCTGTTCAGCAGTTTTTGTAAACACTGTCTTCTCCATAGAAAGAGCTATCTATCTGTCTATCTATCTACCTACCTACCTATCCATCTATCTATCTATCTATCTATCTATCTATCTATCTATCAATCATCTATCTGTCTGTCTGCCTATCTACCTACTCTATCTATCTATCTATCTATCTATCTATCTATCTATCTATCTATCTATCAATCATCTATCTGTCTGTCTGCCTATCTATCTACTCTATCTATCTATCTATCTATCTATCTATCTATCTATCTATCTATCTATCAATCATCTGTCTGTCTGCCTATCTATCTACTCTATCTATCTATCTATCTATCCATCTATCTACCTATCTTTCTTTCTATTTATCTTTCTAGCTATCTTTATATCTTGTATACTGTGGATTCACTGGTGTTTTACCTGTATGTGTGTCTGAATGAGGGAGTTGGATCCCATGGAACTGGAGTTACAGCCAATTGTGAGATGCCATGTGGGTGTTAGGACATGAACTCTGGTCCTGTTGAAAAACAGTCAGTGCTCTTAACCATGGAGCCATCTCTCTAGTCCCAGAATCCTTGGTTATTAATTGACCACTTTTTATTAGGTCCCTTTTTACATGAAGTCACTAGTGACATCAGTGGCCTATCATTTGTTCATAGCTAATCTAATATCATAATCTGTAACTTAGGCTCAAGGATTGAAAAGATAGTCTTACTTTTTCCCTCTACCAATCCAGACTGCCACTAATTAGTAGTTGTTATACCACACCATCTGGGCATCCAACAGAAGCATCTAATTTAGATTCTCATTATTGTATATGGGGAAGGCTAACATGCAGATTATCCCAGTCCCTGTAAAAAGGAACATTATTTTAATGAGTGTCTCACACAGGAAGATCTCTCTCAGGAAACTGGTCCTCTGTCCTTTGAACTCACATCTTGAGATCATATGAGATGCACTTCCCATAAGCTCTCCTCTTTGCCTTAAGTATTCAGAAACTCCTGGTACGAAGGCTCCAGCCTTAAATCCCAGCACTTGGGAGGCAGAGGCAAGGTGGATTGCTATGACTTTGAGGCCAGCCTGGTCTAGAGAGAGTTCCAGGACAACTAAGGCTTTATAGAGAAACCTTGTCTTAAAAAACACCAAAGGCAATCAAAATGAAAAAATATTCAGAAGCTCAAAGCTATGTCTGAGCTCGATTACAGGATTTTCACTACAATGCTTCTTGACATGATTATAGCTTGCTCCTCCCCCCTTTACCTACGGCTGCTGGTGTGACTCCTCCTGCTCCTCCTCTTCTTCTTCAAGACAAACTCTTGCCAAGCTTCCAAAATTGGCCTAGAACCTATGATCCTCCTGTCTCGGCCTCCTGAGTGCTAGGAGTATATATATCTGCACCCTGATTCTCAGATTTTACCCTTTTAATTATAGAACCTTTCATTTGGGATTTTGTGTTGACAAAATTTTGTGTTTTGTAGATTAGAGGCTCTACAGCAGATGTCAGTTTGGGTTCAGTATGAGGCTCGGTTGCCCCCGATCCTGTCCTTGTCCTTGCCATCACAGATGAAGTGCCAGGTTCTGTGTCTGTCTTATTCTTGTCACTACCTTTCAGATATGTCAGAGAAGATTCGATGAGTCCCGTGCACATTATAGTATGTATCTGCTCTCTAGCCTAGGGTCTAGCAAGTTTGCTGATGGCAAGTTCTTAGAAGATAATTTGAATGTTAACATTGTAGTACAAATCCTTTCCTTATAAAGACAGGGAATTTAGAATTAGAAGTTGTAGATTTGAGTCCTCACTGTGGGACCTGGGTCACATTAGGTAAATCTCTGGGCTTCATTCAATTTCTTCCCTCTGTGAAACCAGGGATATGGATTGTAGCTATTACAAAGTAAAAATGATATGAAGTTATGTGAAAGGACCTCATTCTCTTTAACCAGGAAAACTCACATCTCATTATTCAAAGACGCGGTTGAACTCTTAAAAAACCTCTGTGTCCTGAATTCTTCACTTTTGCTATTTTCTTGGAAACATCATCATACTGTCCAGAATCCCTGTGCTGTGCTCTGGTCTAAGGGCTCTGAACATAGAGACCCTCTCCAAGGGGTTTTCAGGACTCAGAAAGTGGAAGAAGAGACCTGTACAGCCACTGGCAGAAACCTAGAACTGAACTCTATTAGGACAGGGGTCATTTGTGTTTAGTGGGCTGCAAAACCCTAGCATGTCTTTGACATAGCCAAACAGCCAGCTGTATGTGGTCAAGGGATGAGCTGCATCTTCTTCTTTAGGTCTAGAAAGAAATAGAGACCCTCCCTAGGTGCATGGGGCAGTATAGCAAGCCCATCAATATCAGATAAGATGGCACTGTCAGTCAAGCTCCACACTGAGGTGTTCTGGGGCAGACTATGCCTGTAAGTTAGTCATGATCTAACTAACCAGGTGTCATCAATCACATATAGTCATCAGCCTGACACATGTCAGTCATGCAGGTTCATCTTAAGGCCCCCGAGACACATGGAAACAGAATAAATGTCAGACACATAGAGTATCAAATGGGAAGGGGGCTGGTTTAAGAATTGAAGAGTTTCTAAAAGTCTTTCTGTTCTCTGCTTTTCTCTCTCATCTTTTCCCGTCATGGTCTAGTCCCATCTTCTGCGGCCTAGCAACTGTAATGCATGTCTGTGTGTGTCTGGAGGAAATAGACTGCAATGGTAGGAGCCAAACAACGTCGACTTGAATATTCCTCTGAGACTGGGTTCCAAAGTGAAGAGGTTAGATGACAAAGGGACATACACAGAATCACCTTAGAGAGCCCCTCGACCCAACAGTTCATCTTCCAGCCCCTGCTTTAATCTGTTCACAATGCTGAAACACAGAACCCTGATGGACTGAACCATAGACGTTCATCTCACGGTTCTGCTGCTAGAAAGTCCAAGACCGATGGGATGACAAGTTCAAGTGCTGTGGCCTTGGATGACATAATGGACAGAAGGACCAAGGTGACAGAACTCACTCTAGCAAGCCCCAAGACACGGGTGTGCATGGTGCCACAGCAGCTTATTTGCTTCCTAAAGGCTCCTCCCCCTACTGCTAATTTGCATTGAGGATTAAGCTTCAAAAGGAAATTTTGAGAGGACCAGTTAAACCATGGTTGCAACGGTCCACCATTCACCAGATTTCTGTTCACCGGGTTGAGCATCTGAAGCAGTAGGTGGCTTTTGTCTAGGCACACTGGAATATAAAGGTAAGTAATATTCAATGTTAGAGCTAGTCAGTGAAGCAGCACGTTTTCAGTGACTAGCTCTAACATTGTAACATTTCCATGTAACATTTCATACATGGAGGGAGGGACAAAGACCTGGGGCTCCTTCACCCAGTTACTCAGCAGTACGCATACATTTTATTTGCAAAAATGGAAGATAAAATTGCAGCACCATTTAAATCATTTCTCCTTTTCTTTTGCTGACAGAATGGAATTGAACTTAGTTGGGTTGAAGCTTTATGAAGAGGTGACTCCTTGCATCACCAGCTGAGTCCCATCTGACTCAAAGCCAAAAATGCATTCAGTCCAGATTCCAGGGCTCAGGTTAATTTAGGCAACAAGCTCTTGAATACATAATACAACTGGCTGTTGATTTATCTTCTTAGGGCTTGTCTAGCAAGGGAAGCCAGGAGAGGAGCAGTCAGGCAGTGGTGTACCCTAGCTGGCTACTTCGGACTCCAAGGAGTTGGTTATGTGTGACTCCTCTTATCAACACACTCAGTCACTGTGCTCTGGTCGCTAGAAACTGACCACAATGGGAACATCTACACCAGGGGGATTGACAATACTACAGTTGATGTTTCCTTCTGTCCTGACATTCCCTCAGAGATCCTATTTACTAGCTTGGAGAAGAAAGTAGGGAAAATTTGGTATTGGAGTCCCTTGCTTTCAAAACTCAAGAAAACAGGGAGAGACAAACTAGAAGTCTCAAATAGCACCATGTGGGGGGAGGGGACAAGATTGCTTCTAGGTTTGTTCTGAAGATTGGTTGGGAAAATGTTGGTAAGCAGGGGCAACTTTCAAACAGTTGGGTTTCCTTGTAACACAGGCTGTTAAAGGCCTTCCCAACACCCGTTTCTCTTCTTCCCAGACATCAATACCCTGGGTTGAATTGTGTTCAACAAAGGATTGCATTCCCTGGCTTTCTCTGCAGTCCAAGGTGGCCAAAAGATGTAAATGTAAAAGTCATACTTGTTGGCCCAAATAAAAATGTCTATTGCTGCAGAGTTCTTGGGATGTCTCACAATGCAGTGCCTGGGTGCTTCGTGTGTCAGACAATGAGTTGAGCAAGATACATGTTACTGGGCAATCAAGATCCCCCTTTGAATTCTTTGTTCAAGCTACCGTTGTTAGCAAAGCAACCCATTAAGAATACTGGTTGGTCCAATGGAGCACATCTACATGTTCCCTGTACAGTAGCAAAATACAGTAAGAGTTTTATAAATGTGTGTCAAGGCATTTACACTCCTTCTCCCAGCCCCAGAGATAAAGCAGTATGTTCAGGCTGGCTTTATTCTGAATCAGTTTCGACTGAGCCACTTGATTCTGGCTTGTGAGAGCAACTTCATTCAAGGTTCATGGCAAGAGACAGGGTGAGGAAAATTGCTATGGGCTTGGTTCATGTAGAGCTGCAGGGCATCAAAGCTGACATGAGTCTAGCAGCCATGGCAGGCTCTGCCGCCAGGAAGCAAGAAAAAGAACAAACTACAAACCAACTATGTGCTAAATAAGCCTTTTCTCACCTAATCTCCACAGTGCACCTCTTGTCATGAATACAGTGTCTGTCTTGATTTACTGAGGATTACATTCTTCCAGAAAAGAAATTATTTGCCCAAAGCCATACAGCTAACAAAGAAAGAGAATCTGAATTTGAACTTGAACTCACTGAGCTGGAGGAGTCCTGCTTTCTCTAGCCGGTTTCATGCTGCCTTTAGGTAGAGGCAGTGCAAGGGAAGCAAGGACTGACCCATATTCTATCTGAGTGGAGAAGCATGCTCACATGCCATAGTCCCAGAGCCATAGAGTGCAGTACACACCCAAAGCTGCTCTGTGGAGAAAAGTCTGGCTGGGGCAGGAAGGTGGCCCTCCATACTTGCTGTCCTCTGATTCTAAAACAGAATACTTGACATGTTCCCATCTCCCTGCACCTCACAATGTGGCCAAGGGATTGAGTTCTACTGAAGTAGATGTAGAAGGAAGGAATGCTACTACCCTGTCTGATCCCCAGGAGTACCACTCACACCAAGAGGAGGTTGTGAATAGAAAGGATGCTGGAACCTGAAATAGAAGTAGAAAGGATGCTATGCAGGATGCTATAGGCTCAAATAGAAGAAAAGGATTTCTCCTGAACTGTCTTTGGCTCCTGAGAGAATGGTGTATGAAGGGACAAAGGCCAGCCATTGTGACAGCTGAACTCTGACCCATCATCTCTGCAGCAACCCACTTGCAAAAATCTGGACTTGGTCAGTGCATAATAGCTCACCTTTATCTCTCCTCACTTTCAGCTCTTCACCAACCACAGAAAGACAAACAGGACACGAAACTGGACTTCTGAGAGCTTACCAACTTCCCAGTGCCAGCAGCTTCTGCTCAGGGCACACCTATTTCCTTCCTTCCCCAAGCTTGGGGAGAACTTTCCCCCCCTGACTTTGAGGACCCTAATGCGAGGGTCCTTGCTGTAGTGAGCCAAGCTATGAGTCCATAGACCTGCTTCTTTTTTAAGGTGGTCTTTCTTTCTTGTCCTTTTTCTGTGGAGTAGAATGCAGACATGGGTTGAGCCATCTTGAATTATCTTGCAGGTGAGAGGAGTCTGCATCGACGGTATTGAAGACCAGCCAGCCACCTGCTTTGAGATATATCAACAGAGAGGTACACTTCAGTCTTTTAAAGTTCTCTCTCTCTCTCTCTCTCTCTCTCTCTCTCTCTCTCTCTCTCTCTCCTGTGTAAGTTTTCCTGATGAGACCTTTTGGTTTCAGATGCAATAGTCAGACTTCATCTATTTAAACTGTACTAATTTGGGACTAGTGCAACTTTGCCCCAGGGCAGCCTGAGTGAGAGGGAACAGTTACACTAGATTAAAAATCAGAGCTTGCTGAGTAGTCTCATGTACGCTGAATTTCCATCATTTCGGCTAGGATTTTAAAGACTTTAGTATCTTTCATTTGCATACAATGATGGATATGCTAATTACAGTAGATATACCTATTCATTAAGATGGGACGGCTGCTTAGCCTGGGCGGTCTGTGGATGCTGGCAATGTAGAAGAATGAAGCTTACCTGCATACAACTTTCAGGATTTTTACAAATTCTTAGTGAATTCTCCTAAAGTTGAGATAAACTATTGAATTTTACCAACTTTTGTCAGAGGCTTCTTTTGTGTCCCCGAAAGATTCTATCTCTCAGTGGCTACAGCTTTGGCCAGAGTGTGACTCAGGATACCAGGGCACTGAACACATCTCAGTGGGAAACACTGTAGAGCAATTTATTGCCACCCCCACACATTGTCTGTCTGTTCACCAGTGGCTCAGAGTCCTGGTTTCATTTTCAGATCAACAAGAAACTCATGATGTCACTTCTCAGTACCATGGGCACAGTCATCTGCTGTCCGGAAGATACTTGGCTCACAAGACATACCTGTACATACAGTTTATGTATGGGGCTTGACCCTGGCAAGTCAGATTGTGCCTTCCAATGACCAATAGGCACTTAGAACTCTTCATTTGGTCCCACAAGGCAGGATAAGAACTTGGTGTCTCTGCCTTCATTTTGGACCTGGTTCCTTTTCTTTGGGTCACCTGCTTACTTCAGCATGCAGGGATGATAATTATTCAAGTAGTGTCTGTCAAGAAACACTAGATGTCTAGCTTATTTTACTTTCCTTCAAGGCCAAAGGCACAAAGATAAGAATCACAGAGGTCTTTTACAATGTCCTGTTCAGGATCCTCAAGGGCATCCAAGGTCTAATCATTATCTTAAGTCTGCAGTTGCCTCTGATTGCAGGAACAGCAGAGCCTTGCACCAACAGAGCACCTCCCAGATGAAGGAAATTACCTACCAATGGGAGGTGTCCTGGAGCACAGGTGACCATCCCATGGTTACCAGGTTGTTCCTCCCAAGAGATAAGGTCTTCTTTGGATCATCCTGCAGAACCAGAACTGAGCAAAAGCATCCAGACCACACCTTGACCAGGGTGGCTTAATTATGGTCTAGCTCTTGCCCCCTGGTGCGATTTTTCCTTTGTTTAAACCTAAAGTTCTAGTCAATTTCCTAAAGATGGTCCCTTTATCTGTTCCCCTTCCCAATATAAATATGGACCAAAAGACCTCTCTCTGTTTTTTATCATTATTCACCCTCTTAACTGCTTTGTTGGGACAGGAGGCTGAACTGAGCCTGCTGGGGCTTTTGCCCTAAAACTTTGCTAACACCTCTATAATGCCCAGCAGAGCACATGAATGCAGAAGCCCTTGGAGGGGTCTGTAGTGTTTCCTGGCTCCTAGACCATGAAGCCATGCAGGAAACATACTGCAACAGTTTACTTCTTTGGCACATCATTATCCAAGGCCCTGGCCTTCAGCATCCACCCACACACCTACACATCCACCCATTACATGTTTGCCATGAGGCTAAGGTAGGTTCTCACAAAAGAGTCTTGCTCTTCAAAGAGTTCATGGTCTATAGTGGAAACATATTTAAATACCCAACTGTTACCTAGTTTGAGAAAAGCCTGTTATTAACAAATGAAGACCAAAGCGTGAGCGGCTGTCAGCAGAGGGAGGTGACCTTACAAATGCCAAGCACGGACACTTGAATGAAGTCTTACTGGGACCCTGGTTTTCAAATGAGACAGGGATTCGGGGGAGGAAGAATAGCAAGCATTCCACAGCAAAGGAGAAGCATGGGCCAGTGTGGGGACCTGAACAGGGCACAGGAAAGCATGTGATTCTAGAGTGTTGAAGGAGGGGATAAGAAAGAAGCAGATGAACCAGATGATGGGAGTCAGGATCATCTCAGGTGTCATGTTGGATGGACTGGACACAATCCTTAAAGTCTGGAACATTCAAGGCAAGACTGGGAACTGCCTACATGGGCCAAGCAGATTATACACATCAAGGAAGGGAGCTAGTGGAAGCTGGGAAGCTCAGGAGTGCAGGGCCTTATTCAAAAGTGGTCATCAATTCTCAAGTCAGCGTATAGGCTTTGTATAACCAAGTTCCTTCTTCCTTCCTTCCTCCCTTCCTTCCTTTTTTTTAAAAAGAAAAGCTGAAACCCTACACTTTGAGACGAATACTTTCAGTGTAAACACTGACAGCTACTTCAAAGCTTTATGCTGGCCAAGCAAAAAATATATCTGATGCTCCCTTAGTCCTTGGGCCCTCAGTTTGGTATTTTAAGTTGAAAGTACATAAGCAGAGATATTATCCAGCCAAAATCATGCTTCAGTGAAGAAGCTGGGCCTGTAGTGCATGACTCTAAACCCAGATACTCAGGAGGCTGAGGCTGGAGGACCCGATGCTCAAGGCCAGCCAGAGCAACTTACTAAGATCCTACTCAAAATTAAGTACAGGGGCAAGGGAGATAGCAGAGTCAGTAAAGCTTCCCAAGTAAGAATGAGAACGTGCATTTGGTCCCCAGCACCCAAAGTGAAAGCTGGACATAGTATCATGTGTTTGCAATCCTTGCACTGGGGACACAGACACAGGCAGATCCCCAGGGCTTTCTGGTCAGCCAGCTAAGCCTAATTGGGAAACTCCTGTCCAGTAAGAGCCTCTGCCTCAAAACAAAACAAAACCAAAAAACAACTACAAAACCACAACACAACAACAACAATTAAACAAAAAGCAAACCAGGTGGATAATCTACCTGAGAAACAATATCCTAATTGGTAAGCCCGAGTCTAGTGAGAGACTGCCTTAAAAGGCAGTGTGGATGGCCTGTTTGATGAATGACACCTGAGACTGACCTTTGTTCTCCCCATGCAGGTGCACACAGGTGCATCCACCCAAACATGTGCACAGTCTCCTCCATGTGTGTCCACAGCACACTAACACAATAAGAAAATAAATGCAAAAATGCCGAGGCTGTACCTTAACTCTAGAACACTTGCCTAGCATGTACAAGGGTCTAGATTCAATGCCTAGTGCTGAAGATAAAGAAATACAATAAACATATTCCTTACAGCCAGAAACTACCATCCCCATCTAGACCCCGGCTTCTCCCAACACAGTCTTCACACCGACACCCACTTCCGGCTGTCCTCCCAAGTCCTGACTACTTCTTACATTGGGATTTACTGATGAAGGCCTGGCTTAGACAGAAACACTCAGTGTTAAGGACACGAGAGAGCCATATTTATTTCACATGGACAAGCATGAACCCATGCATGCTGAACATGAAAGCTCGCGTGAAGAAAGTACCCGTAACAGCAGAATTATGTGCTTTTGTCCACAGGGAGCAGGAAGACTCACAGAGTGCTTTTCAAAGACATCATCCTCCGAGCACAGTGGAGACCACAGGCTTTGAAGTCTGTGGCTTATTTCAGCATCACAGAGTCTGTCTCCTGGAGTGGCCAGAGAGGGGTTTTGGACTCTGCACACTGTTGATGAACCGCTGTGTTCTGAGGAGGGTGGGGGATGTTCCCCCATCCCACCGCTCAGGGCTGCTGGGGAAAATTAAGCTCAGAAGGAAGGTACATGCCATTTGGAATTAAGAAGCCCACCACTGAGTGTACAGTGTTGGGATGAACTGGTTTTCTCACAACAGAACCATCTCCACTCAGAATATACCCCAACATCGGGGATCCACTCTTCCTCCAGTAATTCCCCAAGACCTCTCTCATGGGCAGATGGGAGCAGATTCTAGAACTGGATGGGTGTGCCAGAAGCAGACAGAACCTGGACAGAGCAGGAACCACCAGTCTCTTGGTCTTTACTCGGTTTTCTGGTTCCAAGATGATCGATCTATCATGGGGTTCAGGACGACAAGAGGGGCTGGAGATGGGGATCAGGTTCTCTGGGAGCAAACCTCTTGGGAGAGGCAAGAGTAGAGAGAGCCCTTGTACCTTGGAGACTCACTCCCACCGGAAGTCCTGCCCAACAGTTTCATAAAATTTAATATTATAAGGTCTATAAAATTCCCGGAGCTGGTCTATAACTTCAGGGTCGATCTGTACATGAGTTCTCCCTTTTGATTTGCCCAGACATCGAGGCAGGAGGGTCGACTCTGGTTTTTTCAAGCAAGGGAATCCTTTGGTCTTGTTGAAGTAGAAGTGCTTGTCTGTGATGAATCTCTTGATGCCCAGGAAGTCCTGAATGCGCCCCATCTCACCTGCTGGGTCTGTGATGAGCCTCTCGCCACTGACAAAGTGAATCTGGGCCAGTGGGAAGTACCGCAGCCAGCTCTCCAAGTGCAGTGCGTACATGCCGATGCGGATGGCGTTCCAAGACACGTCTACCAGGCCTAGGCTGCGGTTGCGGAAGGACAGGCCCTCGAAGGTGGGGATGTCTGGCTTCTTGGAAAGCGTCTGTGTGTAGTCAGAGATGGCTCGGGTCACTGGGTTCCGTACCACCACTATCAGCTTAGTGTCTCGTGACATGTTGAAGATCCTTCGAGGGGCTTCTTGAGTGACAAAATAGCTTGGCGTCTTCTCCAGTGTGATCTGGGTCTCCAAGGTCCTCGGCATCAAGCTCCTGGGGGTGGAAGCAGAAACAACACATCATCAGAGAGTGTGGCTGGTTTGGGGGTGCTACTGTTAGCTTCCTCCCCTTGTTGGCCTATGTACGCACCTCTCTCCTATCCCATTTGAGGTTCTTACTTGGTGAGAAACTCACTTCAACTAATGCTGCGTCTAAAAATTATATATATTTAGTAAGTTTTTAAAAAATTTAAAGACAGAAACGAATTAAATATCTGTCAGTACAGGTTAAAATGAATTGTTTAACCAGTAGGTCTATGAGTATTAATATGCAATGAACAGTCTCCAACACACAGTAAGCCTCCATATTATGGGTTCTACAGCCAGATGTTCTACTGATTGTGGATGGAAAATACTTGGGGATGCTAGGCAAGTGTGTTAGCCTGAGTTTAGATATCCTGAATTCACACAAAGATGGGGATTTGTCTGTCTGTAAATACCAACACTCCTATGCAAGATGTGCAGAGATAGGAAGTCACTGGAGGCTGCAGGCCAGCTAGCTTGGTATATGCAGCAGAGAAACAAAGAGACCCTGACTCAAACGAGGTGGAAGATAAGAAATGATACCTGAGGCTGTTCTCTGATCTCCACACATGACATGCTACACACACACACACACTCACACACACACACACACACTCCACACACTCACACCCCCCACACACTCCACACACACACACACACACACTCCACACACACTCCATACACACACACCACACACACTCCACACACACACACTCCACAAACACACACACACACTTCAAACACACACCCCCACACACTCCACACACACACACACGCACACACATATACACACACACTTCAGGAGAATGCATATGTGCTAAATACATACAGATGTTTCTTTGTATGCAATATTGACACTGTATTATGTACTATAAACCAGCCAGCTAAAGATGATTTAAAGATTCCATGAATGTGGGATACAATGCAGATACTATACTGTTTTCTATAAGAGACTTCACCATCCACAGAGTTTGGTACTGTGGGGACTCACACCAAGGATGACCGTATCCTTTATCATGAAGAAAGATCATTTAGCACCTTATCTCAGGAGGGAGACTCAGGACTCTGGTGGTTGTAGTTAGTGCTAGGAGAGCTGTCTGTATGTGGGTGGGGAGAGCGAGGCAATCGGGGATAAATGAGAATTACATTTGATTGTATAATCTTTTATGCTGCTTGAAATTTTTAATGTGTTTATTATGTATTCAAAAATACAAAGTAAGCCATTGAGTATAATCCTGGCCAAAAATATTTCTTCAAATATATTAAAATCTTTTTTTATTTTTTTGAGGAGCAAAAGGCTTATTTTTGCAAGAATAGTAACGGTTATAGAAATGAGTTCTGACGTCTTCTATGGAAGAAAAAACAAAACATCTGAATTACATCCTTTGTGTAAGGCTGCACAAAGCACAGACCTCTCCAGACTGGCAGCAACCTCAGTCAGAGCCAGGCAATGCGACTCTCTTTCCCTTGTTTTTCTTTAATTTTCTGCCTCTATTTGGGACTTCAGACAATTGAGGTAGCTGCTCTGCAGTGTCCCTTCTTGGTATATCTCTCTCCAACCCAAAGGAGAACATCCCAGATTCCCAGTTACTGCTTTCTTTCTGAAGATCATGTTTTGTCTTTATAGCAGGATATCTTGTTGCTGGATGCATTCGTGTGAACATTACATGAGGATGTAACTTTTTCCTTCTTCCTTTCTAGTTTTTTTCTTTGTTACTTTGCTTCATTTTCTCTCACACCTTTATTTAAATAAAGATATCTAGGGTTCTATCCTAAACCAATTAATTAAAAATATTTTGGGCTAGATCTGTATTAAAGCTCATTTTTAAGGTTCACAGTGAATCAGACAAGGCTGACAAGGAGCAGAGTTAAGACAAACGGGTTTTCCCAGGCCTATGTCCCTCCAACAGTGTACATCACCATCCCCCTAAGCACCTCACACTTCTCTGTAAGCACAGACCCACCCTTCCCAGCCTTCTCCCTACCTCCCATCACCCCTGTCTGTCCCCCCAGCTTTCCAGTGTCTACTCTGTCACTAGCTTTTCTTTCCTTTTCTCTAGAAATGCTTACTCACAGCCAACTCTTGGGCCTTGTCATTGAAACTGTCATGACTAAAATGTTTCACCCTGAAACTCTTTCTAGGGCCAGCCATATCCACACAGAACCTGTGAGTGTGGCTTTGTTGGGGACAGAGTCCATGAAGATGTAAAGGTGAAGTCCCGCATCCTGGGTGTGTGGGATTTAAATCCACCCACGGCAGTAACCTTAGACGCGAAGGGAAGAAGGTGGGCCGAGACAGTAGCATAGTGAACATGAAGGTTCAGAACAACACGGTTGTCACCAGAAGCTACGGGACAAGCACAGAACAGTGCTTCTTCACAGTATGTGTAGGAGACCAACTCTGTTAGCAATCTCACCTCCAAAACTGTGGAAAGAATTACCTTCTGCCGTTTTAATGGCTTTTCTGGTCATTTGTTACGGCAGCCTCAGGAAATGACAGGTTCCGTCTTTGTCTCCTTTCACCTTTAGCACAGTTCCAAACTCATCCCTGTCCTCATGGTTACCTACGAGACTCTTGATTTTGCTTTCTTCCATTTGTTTGGATCTAGTGGACAGTGATTTCAGTACCATCTTCATGTACCACCTGGTCCCTCAGTCTCTAACAGTGCAGCTTTTATTTTTTTCCAGTTCTGCACTCAAGTCTCCAGCCAGTAGACAGGATTGTTGAGCCTTCAGACAGTATCAATTTTAGCTTTGGTTGAGTCTTCAGCCGTGTGTTACCTGGTCTTTACAGCACCCCCATTATCTGGTGTTTCAAATTCTCACCGTAAGCTCCCAGACCTGCTTCTCTTACCCACTCTTAATATGAGGTTAGTCTCCGCCACATAGGGAAGGTAGAAGCTCCCATATCCCAATTACCTCAGTTTTCTTCTATTCAATCTTGAAATTGACCTTTATCTGAACCTGTCCCCAGACCCTATTGCTAGTTTCAAATAACAAGGTGTGCTGGGTATGTTCCACCTATGAGAGCAAGGTGTACTGGGTGCATGGTCCACCTGTGAAAACAAGGAGTTCTGGGCTTGTGGTCTACCTGTGACAATAAGGAATGCTGGGATTATTTTCCACCTGTGAGAACAAGGCATGCTTGTCTCATGGTCTACCTGTGAGAATAAGGAATGCTGGGCTCATGGTTCCCCTGTGAGAAAAAGATGTGCTGAGCCTGTGGTCCACCTGTGAGAGCAAGATATGCTGTGCTTGTGGACCCCCTGGCTCAGCTCACTTCAGGATTTTCTGTAGGCTCCACATTCACTGCACAGGAGTGCTGATGCAACTGATATTTTTGTTTCAGAACCCAAGGTCTGAGTCAAATTACCTAGGCTGAAAGCTTTAATAGGGTTATTAGTATGGGATGGGCCGAGTTTTAAAATGTGGGTTATCAAGCCAGGTATGATAGCATGTCTGCTATCCCAGGACTTGGAAGGCAGAGCCAAGAGGATTATGAATTTGGGGGTATCCTGGGAGACCCCCACCCTGTCTCAAAAGAGAATTAAAATAAGCCCAAATATATTTCAATAGAATTCTTTGGCTGGAGTTTCTTAGATATAACCCTGTATACATTATAATTAGACAATTAGGGTTTATGATGAGAGTAGACACAATTGCATATATAGGACAGGACACTTAAACCTCCTCTAAAGGTTTTCTAAACTCTGTGGGAGTTATTGATGCAAAGGTCTTCCCCAGCATAAAGACTTGGTGCTTGACTGGTTATTAAATATATTTCTTTTCAACATCCTATGGTGCAATAAGGACTACCCAAGAGGAAAACAGTGGAGGCAGCATTTCCCAAGCCTTAGTAGGCCAGTTGTGAACTTATGCCCTCAGCATTCACTAACATCTCCCTGTTTACTAGTTTTGAAAATTCCAATCAATTCTGGTGACCTCCAGAGTATCATAGTATCTCCCAATTGGACACTAACAGAGTTTCTACCGCTCTAATTCCTAATGGGCACCTCAGTTACATACCCAGAGCAAAAATAAAGGGACCAGGTTACAGGCTGGAGAGGTGGTTCAGTGGGCACCAGCACTTGCTGTGAAAACATGAGCATCCGAATTTGGATTCTGGTACCCACAAAAAGAGCCAGGTGAGCTGAGCATGCATGTAACCCAGTACTTAGACAGGAGGATTGCTGGGGCTTGCTGGTTGCCACCCTAGCTCCAGGTGCAGTGAGAGGAAGGAATGAGGGGTGGACAGCGTGATAGAGCAGGATACCTAAGGCCCTTCTCTAGCTTCGGCACACACACACACACACACACACACACACACACACACACACATCCATACCTGTGTACATATGCACATCACACACACACACACACACCCCACACACACTGGAGCCAGATTATAAGTAAATTCACAGGAGTCTTGGCTAAAGTTGAAGGGCTCCCAATCCCAGCAACCTTTCTCTGTCTCTCACATCTCTCTAGATCCTTGGGACAGAGGGCTAAAGCCTGTGTGGTACTGTGTGGAGAGGCTAAATATCCATGCGCTCTACACACAGGTAGAAACAGGAGATCACACCTTGAGGGCTGCCTTTTCTCCTCATGTCACAGATGGAATTTTACTTTACAGTTGCCAGCAAACAGCTGAATGCTTCTCCCCCAGCATATCCCTCTGAAGTCTCTATCTCCCTTCTTTTCTACATAGCACTAAAATAAATAAATAACGCCAGGAGAGTTCTCCTACACTTGCTGTTTGGACTTGCCCTCCATCTTTGTTTTTCCTTCCTCAGCAAGGATTTTTCCCTACAGGCAGTCACAGCATGGATTTTCCTTTGTGGAGCTGTCACACTCCTTCTTTGGACAGAGTCTTGGTGAGTTGAAGAGTGGGTGTGTGGTGGAAGTTGGGCAAATGAAGGTCTGTCTAGTATCCTAAGACTGAAAATGTGTCATAAAGACTGAAGATGGAGCACTACCCAGCAGACATGGAGTCCTGGAGGAGGCTCCAGAAGTGTGTGTCAGCAGCTTGTCATGGATCTTACCATTTCTGAGGTGTGATTCTTCTTCTTCTTCTTCTTCTTTTTTGATACTTTATTTACATTTCAAATGTTTTCCCCTTTCCAGGTTTCCCTTTGGGAAACCTCCTATCTCATCCCCCTCCCCTGCCTCTATGGGGGTATTCCCCCACCCACCCACCCACTCCCGTCTACACTGGAGCATCTAGCACCCTCAGACTCAAGGGCTTCTCCTCCTACTGATGACCAACAAGGCCCTCCTTTGCCACATATGTGACCAGCACCATGGGTCCCTCCATGTGTATCCTTTGGTTGGTGGTCCAGTCTCTGGGACCACCGGGGGGTCTGGCCTGTTGACACTGTTGCTCCCTTCATGGGTCTGCAAACTCCCCCAGCTCCTTCAGTCCCTTCTCCAACAACTCCTCCATCTGGGACCCTGAGGTGTGATATTTTGATTTCCTTTGGAGTTTGTGGGTTACACACACCCTGCCTCTGAAGCGACAGGTGGGTCCTGTTGCTTGCAGCCCTCACTTTTGCAATCCAGCCTCTTCTTCTTCCTTTCTGTTGAAGCTATTCCTACTCTTCTCATGATAAACCCTATGAGGGAGGGCCAGGGTGCAGCATATGTGTGAATCCGCCACAAAGCATGGCACACACCCTACATCTCTACCAATATGTATTTAAGATTTATTTGTTTATATGTGTGTATATGTATATGTGCATGCATGCATGCATGTGTGTGTTAGAGAGAGAGAGAGAGAGAGAGAGAGAGAGAGAGAGAGAATGTGTGGTCTTCCTGCATGTATGTCTATGTATCATTATTTACAGTGCCCACAGAGCCCAGAAGAGGGTATTGAATCCTCTGGAACTGGAGTTACAGATGGTTATGAACCTCTATGTTGGTGCTGGGAATTGAACTCAGGACCTCCGGAAAAGCAGTCAGTGCTCTCAAATGCTGAGCCATCTCTCCAGCCCTTCTCTATATATTTGAGTTTTAGTGGAATCAACAAGCCCTCGAATGCAGGTATGCTCTGAGTTCCTCAGCCTCTTTCAAATTCCTGACTTCCTCCAGTCTATTCTGGGCCTTCCCAATAGACCGCACAATCATTCTGAATGATCTACCTCCTCCCCAGCCTTTAGTCATCACCTAGGGAGTGATTCATAAGTTGGTAATGGAAGCTGTAACTTCAGCTTCCTTGTGTCCTAAACTGCCGGAGTCCAATTGTCTGTGGACCAAGCACTTCAACTCTCCATTTTCCTTCTCAAATTGTAATTGCTGCACAGACAGAAAAACAAAACAACAACAAAACTGTCTTTTTTCCCTTGGAACATTTGCCTTCCTAACCTTCCCGAGTCTTTGTCCTCCTTGCCTAGTTACAGGGCTCTCCTGCTGTAGCTTACTCTCTGATGTGCATGCTTCCACTGGCTTCAATCCATTCTGCCACCAGGGGAAACTCTCTAAAACCAATCCAATCAACACAAGCCTCAGTGACTCCTTAGAATAAAACTGGTATTCTGTGGAATTTGAGTTTCCTGCCTAGCTTTCTAGAATTAATCCCCAATCACTCCGCTAACCTGATGGTCATGCCACACTGAACATAAAACCTGCTCTCCAAACACAAGTATTTTTTCATATATGTTTTTCCTTTGTTGAATTTATTTTTTGTGGGTATATGTGCATGCATGTGGAGGCCAGGGGTCGACCTTGGATGAATCATAACCTAAATATTTGTGTTTTCTTGTGGTCTTAGGCAACCCCTGTGAAAGAGTTGCTTGACCCCCAAAGGAGTCATGACCCCTAGGATGGGAACTGCTGGTATGGACCCCACATTCCAGTAGCACATAGCCTTCACTAGAGCTGCTGATGAGTGATGGCTACCATGTGCCCCATGACCCTCCCCCATACGTCCCTACTTAGTGGGATTTTGGCAAGGGTCTATAGTTTGGTGTGTGTGTGTGTGTGTGTGTGTGTGTGTGTGTGTGTGTTTAAGACAAAAATCACACATATTCCAGGCTGGCCTCAAACTTGCTTTGTAGTCAAGGATGACCTTGAACTTCTGACTTTCTTGCCTTCACCTGACAAGTTCGGGGATCACAGGTTTGTGATATCACATGGGAGATATGTGTTTCTATGGGTCAAGCCCAGGGTGTGCATGCATATGAGGCAAGCATGCTATCAACCGGGTCATATCTCTAACCCCCAGTCCATTTTTAATAGTGTGTTTAGAGACCTCCCACTATGATAGGATTTTAAACCTTTGGAGTTTACATGGCTGTGTTCAGTGCTGTATTCTCAGCACTGGGGAGGAGGTGACTCTCAGTGGGTTTCTGAAAATACCCAACTGAGGAGAGCAGGAGACAGTGGAGGCTTTCATTTGGGAAGAATGAGGCAAGAGGATTATGCATTACTATGTTGTTCCACACCTCAGAATTCTGTGCTGTGTCATCTAAAGGGAAAACTTAGACTTCTTCAGAGCTTGCTAGGGAGAGAAAAAAATCTAAATGTTATTTTTTTCCCAGACAGGACAAGATACTTAGGACCACCTTAAGGGAGGGGGGAAGGAGTTATGTTAGCTCATGATTCCAGAAGTTTCAGTTTGTGATCAGCTGGTTCCACTACTCCTGAGCCTGTGTTGAGGCAGAACCCATCATGCTGCGGAAGCACATGCAAGGTAGAGCTGCTCAACAGCTGAATTTCTGGGGACCTTGAAAACCTATAGGAAACTACACTCGGCTGTAGACCTCGCTGCTAGAGGTGGAAGCTGCCAATGTTTGTGGGAGGCTTAGGTTAGGTGCAGATCCCAACATGGGAAATGGGAGACTTCACCCCTCAAGTCCTAGCTGGTCCACAAAGCTGTTAATACCTCAGGGAAGGAAACCACCTTTATATCCCTGGCATATAGTAGGTGCTAACAGAGAGAGGGCTGCAGAGATAAGATATGACCTTCAAAATTAAGTTCCTAGGAAGGTTTTTTTCCCTCCAACAAGATTCCAGGTCTTCCTAGCCATTCATTGTGAACTCAACAGTGAATTAACAAACTTGCTCACGACCTAAGTTCCAGTTTTATTGTGTCCACTCTACAGCACTACCATCTGCAGACCAAGCCTCAGTGTGTTAGCGTTTTTGGAGATACTTCCTATCCAAGCTATGATAGGCTTTTGCCATCCTGGGGCTTTCTGGAAATTACATTTCTGACTCACATTGGTTACCCAGTGGAACACAGATGGTTCCCACAGCTTCCACTGTCTACACAAGGTGCATCCCGCACACACAGGAGCCTGCAGGAGCTGGGCATTATTGGGAACACAGAGCAGGCATGCCTCTGATTATTACAGACAGAGTCTCTGGAAGGCTTTCTTTTTGCTAAATTTGTGTGTTCTGCACTTGTGTTGTGGAAGGCCCAGCTGCCTGGGGGACTTTGTGATTTATTAGCTCCTAAGTGGGCAACGAGGCTCCTTGAAAAGCACCGCAGTCTCCAGGGGGATAATTAGCAGCGCAGTGGAGGAAAGAGGCCTCTTTGCAAAGAGCTGATTCTGAAAGCAAACCTGCTAAATCTCCATGCTGAGCCAAGCTCCAGACACCTGTGGCCATTTACCCTTTGGCTAAGGTAGGCCCAGCCTGTGTCAAGAGGGTGCTTTCTTCCACTACAGCAGCAAATCCTGACTATTAAGTGATCCAGGAGCAAAATGCTAAATTCCAGTTTAAACTCCACCCCAGTCATCCTCTGTTGCCCACATGATGCTGAACTAGACAGCATGTCTATAGCTCTTTTGATTCTGGCTATGACCACTGCTGGACTATTTAAAGTCCAGTCTGTCCCTCTGAAGGCTATTTTTCATGCCGAGGGGACTTTGACATGTGTCCTTTGCACGAAGCATTTCTTAGCCTGTCTAACAGATTATTGCCTCTACCATGAAGCCTTCCCTGATTGATGTGTTATTTCCTTTGCCTAGAGAGGTAAAGCACTTGTTTTCATCCCTATGATTCCATGGTACCTGGTGTAGACACAGGGCACTCTTGACACATACCTGAATTGAGCATCCCCTAGTGTCAGGAATTGTACCTGGAGCATCTCTGCATCAACAAGGTCTAGTCCTGTAGCTGCTGTGATTTCAAGTATTCATTAATTAGCAGGCATTTGTGTAGCACCTGCTATATTCCAGGGATACAAAGATATGCCAAGCATATTTTTTTTTTCCTCAAGGAGTTAACAGTTTTGTGGGCAAACTGGGAGTGGAGAGGAGCTGCATCAGAACTTAGCTTTCCACAAAACTGGCCACTTTATTCTCTGCCATAAGGGTCTATGTCTGAAATCAATTTCCTGTAGGTCCCCAAAGTCCCCAGCTAACTCTTGTTGGGACACAAAACCCATCAACCAGTCATCTGATTACCTCGGAACTGACAAGGCTGCTCTCTTCATTGCCATAACGACAGGAAGTTGATTCTATTGGCAGTAGATGATGCTCAGCACAGAGACTCACAGCTGGCTAAGATGCAGAGAGCAAAAGACTGTGGAGTGCTGAGTCCTAAGAGGAACACGTACACCTCACCCCTTCCTACAAAGGCTCAGGGGTCATTTCAGAAGAGGGTCAGAAAAAGTATAAGAGTCAGAGAAAGAGTGGACAACTCCAAGGAAACATGCTTTTCAGACACAGCAGGGCAGCTGCACATTTAAACTCACAGCAGCTGTGGCACCATATACAAGACCCAAGCAAGCCCAAGCCAGACCAATCCCAGCATGGAGAGGGACGCTGAGCATGAAATCCCATGCTAGCCACCATGGAGCTGTTAACAATTGTTAGCTGCTGGGAAGGAAAAAGAGTTTTCTCTAAGAGTACAGGCCCTGGAAAGTCAACCACTCTCCAGTGGGAGACCACACACCCAAGAGTATTTGGGCAGAACAAATTAGCCTTGATAGGGGAAAGGGGACACAAAGTTGGGTGGGAAAGGAAGCAGGATGGATCTAGAAAGAGTCAGAGGAAGGGTAAGTATGATACACTGTATGAGATTCTCAAAGAACCAATGCTGTTTTTTGGTTTTTGTTTTTGTTTTTTAAGAGAAAGAAAATTGGTGGAGGTGTGGGGGTAAAGGATCCTTCTCTGTTGATAAAACCTCAGGGGTCCAGCCCTTGCAGGTCCCTCCTGTTACTGTGAGAAGACAGAATTGCTCTAGTCTTTCTTCCCCTTCTGTGTGACTGTTTTTAAAGGTCCCTAGTAAAGCCATACCTTGAGTGTTGTGGGACTTGTCTTAGATTCCATTGGACAGGTAGACACCACATGATGGAGCCATAGAGAGAATAGTGGGTCCTTTTATTGGCAAGTGATGCATATATTTTGAAATTCAAGGGACTTTTTATAAAGTTTCCATAACTTTCTCTCTCTCTCTCTCTATCTATCTATAGATAGATATATAGATATATACATATATATAGAGAGAGATATCTGATATATGTCTCGGTTTATACCAGACATATATATATGTCTGGGTTTATGGTTATGATATCAGATATCAGCTATGTACTGAGTATGTACAGAGTCATAAACCATAAACCCAGACAGGAACAAGCCGATAGCTAGCATTCAGCGTACTGTGGCTCAGCCGATGTCTTGTTCTAAGCTCAAGGACATAATCATTGTGCTCCAACTTCACAATAACCGGACCTAGCAGGCTCTTACAGTTCCTGTTTGGGGGTGTGGAAAGTAGGGCACAGAAGACCGAGGGAAATCACCAACGCAACACTGTTGCAGTCTGGATTCAAGTGCAGCTTCAGCACTGGAGGAAAACGTGAGAACATGAAAAATTCATCTTGGCACTAGGACAGCCTTTCTAGGCATGAGACAAAAACCATGGGAAAGTTAAAGCACATTAGAAAAACATGTCTCTGCAATGAGAAAGTATCACAAGTAAGAGGGAAGCAACAAAAGCAGCCAATACTCGTAGCATGTCAGCTGGGCCACGGAGGGGAAAAGAACTAACGGAAAAAGCCATAGACGGAAAATAAGCACACGAAAATAATCAGTCTCTCCCAACACACTCATTTAAAGAAATGCAAATTAAAGTCATAATCACCTGTGGCATGGATCGTTTACCCATGTATGATGTAGTGTGTGTGTGTGTGTGTGTGTGTGTGTGTGTGCGCCAGTGCGTGTGTGTAGGTTGGGGGAGGAGCGGAAGAAGGGGAGGGATGGAGAGGGAGGGGGAAGAAGGGAGAGAGAGATCCATGTATGTCACAATGTATTTGTATTTGGCACTCAGAGGACAACCTCAGTCTTCACTTCTACCTTGCCTGCTCCCAGGAAGCCTCCTGTCTCCATTTTCCATCTTTCCCAGAAGGGGTACAGGAGTACAGCCACATGCTACTGTGTCTGGCTTTACATGGGTTCTAAGGGTCTAAACTCAGGTACTCAATCTTGCTCAGCAAGCTTTTACCTGCTGAGTCATCTCCCAGCCTTAGAATATATAGATGGTGACACATTTTAACAAGGGTTTGAAGAAGGAAAGCGTTCTTGACAAGGAAAGTGTTCTTGACAAGGTAGGAGCACAAACCAATGCATCTTTAGGAGGGCAGTTAGATATCACACATAATGTCTAAAGTGCATATCCTCTGGACATGGGCCATTGTGCTTCTGCAAATTTATCTACACAAATGTGTAAAGACTTGTGTGGGGGATACAGATGTTCACTGCCTCATTGGGGTAGAGATGGAGAGGCATTCAACAGAGATCCCCTCTCTTCCTTTCTTGGGACCTTCTTCCTTCAGTGACCCTACTTGTACAGTTCCAAAGGATTACCATTCTCCTTACCACATCCAACTGAGGACCATGGCTAGGTCTTGACCGGAAGAAAAAGCAAGGATGAGATGTGTTGCTTCAAGGCCAAGGTGAGTATACAACGGACCCATCCTGTTCCCTGTCTTTTCTCTAGAACAGAGCAAGTGCAAGGAAGAATAGGGGCCTCTATAACTAGGAAATACCTTCCCTGAGTGACTGTGAGCCAGGAACAAGCATTTTTGTTTGTTTGTTTGTTTGTTGCTTTGTTTATTTAATTATTTTTAATGCCAGCAAGCACGAGCCTAACTACCACACAATATGTGTAAAAGATAGACTAGGAACAAGCCATGTGGCCATTAGTAGGATGTGGTTAAATAAACCTTAACAAGGCTGTGCCATAGATTATGAAGCAGCTGTTAAAAGCAAGAAAGATCTGTTTAAAGACAGACATGGGAGAGAGTCCAGGGTGTATTGCTAGGTGGGAGAGGCAAGTTGCGGTCAGGTTAATGTGACCCTGTTTGCGTTCAAAATCCACAGACATCTGCTGGAGTGTGTGTGTGTGTGTGTCTTCTGAAAGGATGCACAGGCTGTCCGTAGCAGTGCTTATGTTTGGAGAATGACCTTGGGAGGGCTGCAGTGGATGGTGGTGTGGACACTTCGAATTCATTTTCGTCTTTAGTTTTATGTGTTTCTGGACTTGCTTCTTGACCATGAGCATGTGTTCTTGGTCATTAAGAAACTGTAGCTTATTAAAAGCTATTTGTAAAGGTCTCCATTGATAATTTTTAGGAAGACAAATGCCTGCATTGCAGACTGAAGGAAGGAAGGTTGTTTGGAGTGGCTGAAGTGTGGGTGGGCGGCGAGGACATGGCAGGCATCCTTCCTCTAAATGCTGGCCCAGATAGGAGGCTGAGGGACCGTGGGTGTTAAGTGTTTTTGCAAGTGCTTGAGCAGCCCTAAGAAGTTTCCTGGCAACTGGACCTCAATTTCTCAGGCTCCATCTGTGGCTGAGCTTGGGGATACTAGCTGAAGGTAACTGTATAGTCTCCTTGGGGTTTATCTTCTTCCTCTTCCCTCTGTCCTTCTTCCTGGGAAGACTCAGGAATGTACAAACACAGTAGGTGTCAGGAAGGGGCCCGAGTGTCTGCATATCTATCTGGCTCTACCTGGAAGCTGACTTGCTAGGCCTTGCTACTGTAGTAGCTGGGTGTCAAGGCAGCCCTGATAATACTGTACAAGGTATGTATTTGATGAAGCCTTCCTGTAGCCAGCAGTTGAGTAATTGATGTCAGGTAAGGAGTTGTGCATGATTAGAATTAGTAAAAACTACAGCTAGGATTTAAGTCAGAGCCATTCTGTTTCCTGGGCTCTGTGACAGTCCTATCAGCTTCCTCACCAGCAACAGGTAGATGGCTCAGACTTCCTGTGTTGTCCTGAAATCTAAGCCAGGTAGATAGTTGAGAGCCTGTGACAATCATAAAATGCCCCACCCATCCTTGAATGGGCTCCCTGTTTTCCTTTGGGTTTCTCTGATTGGATTCAAGTCTCTTTGGGGAGCCTGATACCTGCTTTCTCTCCTGTTGCAGTCCTCTATGGCTGCTGTTCTTTCAAGCTGAGGATCTTGATCCAGAGTTTAATGCTTCTACTTTTTCACCACTAGTCACACTCTTCCTCATCCCAGTGCCTCTGATTTCCAGCCCATCTCTTCCCTCTAGTGTGTATGTTCGTAGGTTTTGTTTTCAGACAGGGGCCTGTGTAAGCTCTGCTGGCCCCAGACTCATTATGCAGCGATGGCTTCAATTTTCTGACCCTCATGATACCACCCCCTGAATGCTGGGATTACAAGCACATGTTACCACAATTTATTCAAAGTTCGGGGATGGAACCAGGCAAGCATTTTACCCACTGATTCACAGTCTCGGTCCCTTTCAACTTTAGTCCTGTTTTAGTTCAGTCTTCTGTGGCATCTGGAATGTCTACTACTCCTTACTCCCTAAAATTTTTCTTTGCTTTGGGCACGCATGTTCCTGAGCCCCAGACTTATTTCACAGAAATTTCTCCAGGACTTTGCATTGACCTTTGAATAGCTCAAGCAATACTGAGGTCTAAATGATAAGTGGATCTAACTAGCAACCTCTTCTCTCTGACCTTCATGATGGCCAACTCAGAACTGTCTCAGTCCCCTTCCAAACCTTTCATCGACTTTCTCTAGCTAGGGCCAACCCACACAAATTCATTCAGACACAGCTTACTCTTGTATGATACTTCCCAATGGGCTGTGATGCTTCCAAGTGGCGCTGAGGGGTCATCATCCTCTTTGTGGTTACCATGAGTCAGCCCGAAACAGTATACAGGCCAACTCCAGGAGAGGCTTTCCACCTCCTTTCTATAGAATGGCAGATCATCTGTAAGGACCTGAAGGAGACAAGCACCACGAAGCTTTGCAAGCAGCAGCGGAGACCTAAAGCTGGCTTCCCTCACCCTCTTCCCATCTAAAGATGAGTTCTGTCAGAAAGCACCTTAGTCAGCAGGTGGCTTCCACCATAGTCTCCTGGCTGCCAACGTGAAGGACATTAGCACATGTGGCTAGTCTGCCACTGTCCTCTGGCCAATGAACTCTTCCTCCATATACATGTGACCTTAGCACTTCCCGACACTTTTCAATTCACCTAATCCTGCCGTTTGGAGTATGAGGTGTCCCCTACTTGAGATGTTCGTACAGCTCCCCTCCCCTTCTTCTGTGAGTACTCTGATCCACTGAATAAGGATCAATCAGTCCCAAGAACTCTGACTGTTCCCAGGCACTTACAAGCTCTCCAACCAACGACTAGATGAATCAGTAAGTTTAGTGAGGTTTTTTTCCCCACCAAGCTTTACAATCTCACACTTCTGAATCCCCAGAGATGTGGATGGATTTTCAGGGATGAGTTCTGTAGGCTAGCGCAACTTCCTGCAGCACAACAGTACCCCCTGGTGGGGCATGATCCTGATACAGCTGACAGAGTAGACACAGGCAAATCCCTGGGTACCTGTTGCTGCCTTGGGTGAACTTGATTGCTGATAAAACAAGGGCCTTTCTGTCTCGTCTCTCAAAAGCTATAGGCACATCAATTCCTGCATTAAGCTTCATGGTTGCAAAGGTCATCAGAGTTGGTTTTCTGATCATGCGGAGAGTGAGAAGTACTTATTGCCAAGGAACATAGTGTCCGGGCTCTGGTGGGTGTGAAGCTGCTTATGTGGCTGTTGGGTTCCCAGTGCTTGTTACCAGGTTCAAGACTTGCCTAACTTGTACAAGTGTGGATTCTCAGCTACCGTTGGAGTAGAACAAAGCCACCTGCTAATCCTAAGCCTTTAGTATTCTTTCTGTCCAGGATAGTTAACCCTAGCTCTTTCCATGGCTTACCCTGTCTCATCCTCAGATCAAATGTCACCATGTTTCAATATGACTTTCTAGTCCCACAGTTTCATTCTCTCATAGATGCAAGCACAGGTGTGCCATGACTTTGCATATCTGTTTATAAATTGTCTTTCTCCCCCGTGAGTCTCTCCCCCCCCCCACTAAACCCCATCAGCAGGATATGGTGTCTGCCTCATCTCTGTGTGTCTTTAATCCTTGTCACAGAGCCAATCTCATCACAGGCAAGCAGACGGGCATGAATCACAGCCACCAAATATCTTCCTTGTCAAATGAATAGGATGGGAAGGAATTGAGGCCTAAATCAAGACAACATGGGCTCCTTGAGGAAGAAGGAGGTCTGCTAAAGCTCTTTACAAAGGATTTACACATTCACACACACAGAGAGAGAGAGAGAGAGAGAGAGAGAGAGAGAGAGAGTTTATATATTATCCACAGCACACAATTGATTGTTTATTTTAGCATATTCTAGGAAATAGCCAGAAAACCATAATGAGGATGTACCACAATATTTACACGATAGTTACTTACTGAGTACCTGCTGTTTGCCAGCCAGTTCTGAGGTCATGGCTATAAATAAAGTAGACACAGGACTCACCCTTGTGAAGCTACAGGTTTGGCAGGGGTGCTAAAGGGCAAAAGGAAATATTTCATTACAACTTGTAAAAATAAGGAAAAGGGAGAAACATGTAATGAGCAAATGAAGTGCTCAGAGAAACCCTGAAGGGGCCAGAGAGTCGGGCAGCGAGCACATGCTTAGAGGCAGATGTCAATGAAGAAGATAGGAGGGAACAAAAATGCAGGGTAGGCTGGGGAGATGGTCCAGTGGGTGAAGTGCTTGCTTTGCAAGCATCCAAGAACCCAGCTGAAAGCCTTATATGGTGGTATGTGTCTGTAGTCCTAGCTCTTCTATGGTGAGATGGAGGTAGAGACAACCAACCACACCCAGAATGCCTGGAACCAGCTAACTTGGCACACACAGTGGTGAATAATATGACTCTGTCTAGAACGATGTTGGAAGGTGAGGACTGACATCTGAGGTTGTCCTCACTTCCACACATGTGTCATGCCATGGACATGACATGCTCCTGGACACACACACACACACACACACACACACAGATGGTATTGGGACGAGGTAAGACATCGATGTAGAGAATCTAAAAGTACACAAGCACCCAAATTGGTAGCCATCAAGAGAAGTGTTACTGATGCAGAAAGTAAAATCAGAACAAACTTAAATCTGATATTTTAATTCTAGTGTCATGACTTGAGAGACATTGGTACAAGAGATAGTAGTTGCAGCAGTGCATGATGTGTAGGTAGAATTGAAAGAGAGGCCTCAAATCAATTGGCTAGAAGTATCAGGTAAGATCCAGAGGGGAGGCTTCCCCTTCTCGGGGTGGGGGGTGAGGGTGGGGATTTGTAGGAGTGGGGCTGGGAGTAGGGAGGGAGCTGCGATCAGAATGTGCAGAATGTGAATGGATGGATGAATTAATAAAAAAAATCGTTAAGCAGACATTTCCAATGAGATAAGATGGCTACATGGATAGACTGAAGGCTACTTACTCCTGATGAAATACGCCACCCAGCCACGGATTTATGCACCCCCACACCCATCTATTCACTCACCTGGCATCTATCCTATAGATGCCCATCCGTTCATAAATGACAGGTAGAAAGCAAGTGGCTTTGCAAGTATCACAGGCATCCAGCAAGTGTAAAAGAAGCATTTCTGCAGAGTTGATCTGGATAAGGACATCTTAGCTGCATCAAATTCCAGGCAAAACAACAGCCTCCAAACAAAACTGCAGATTACCATCTTTGGAAGTTTGTAGAAAAAAAAATGACTCCTAATATTTATTATTTTGTCAGTTTGCTCATAAGAGCAAAAGAAAAGCACTGTAAAACATCCAACAGCTTGAAAAACATCACATCCCACCCTCCAAAGAGCACCCTGGAAAGGACGACAGCTGCCCAAGTGACCGGGCGGCAGAGCTAGAGACTACAGATGCTGTGCATAAAAGGACAGTAATTGGGGTTAAACCGTACAGAAGCCAATCAGTAATGCTTTTAGCTTGCACTTTCAAAACTATTCCTCTAACAAATACCACATGTGCTCCTTTACATGTGAAGCTAAAAACTACCAGGTCTTACAGGACAGAGAGAAGAATGGTGGGAACCAGAGGCAGGGAAGGGCTGCGGGAGAGCATGGCTATTGGCACAGGGATGTGATTTGACAGGAGAGGTAGGGGCTTCTCTGCTTCAATGTGAGGATGACCAAGGATGACAGCAGTCAGCCATGTGTTTTTAAAGGTGCTGTGGAGATTTCAAATATTAGGAGAAGGGAGCTTATCTTTGCAATAATGAGGAGAAAATGCATTCTTCTTTTCTCCTTCCTTCTTTTTCTCTGTTCACTCATTTTTGTTTTATGGAGCTGTGTCTCATGCTTGTTAGACATGGAGCACATAGCTACACCATCAGCAGCAAACTGGTTCTGACACAATCTCCCAGAAGCTTGGGGATCAGGGTGGCAGAGACCACCTATCAGGACAGACGAGGGGGAGCTTGTCCTCTGTAGAGTAGGAACAGGACTGCCATAACATCGGGCACAGAGAAGAGTGGGCTGGGGCTCAGATGCTGGCAGTAGGCATGTGGATCTACTTGGGGCCATAGGGGAGGAACCCCTCAAAAGAAATGGGTCATCAAATCCTATCGCCCAAAGCACATTTTTAAAAGCCTGCGAGCTGTATTGAGTTCAGTATAATTCCATCGAACACTGAGTTATTACTCCATGAGAAAATAGGTCACAAGAAAGTTAACATCTCCATAGATTAGTACTTAGCAAATTCAACATCCATTACTAATTGAGAAAAAGTAAGCTTAAGAAGGCAGAAGGTTGCATCCTGAACAACAACCATCACAAGACAGATCGGCCACCTTAAAGCATAGGCAGCTGACAGGAAGGAAGCAGAGATTAGATCAGTTACGGGAGGCTCACTGAAGGCATCCACCTCACAGGAACTATTTCATTTAAATCCCTCAGTAGCACCAGGGATGTGTCACTATTAACTTTATGACCTTATTTTTCACTTAGGAAATTAGGTGGAAAAAAAGAGAACCCACCTAAGGTATTGAAAAGCGGAAGCAGGCACAGAAACCCCAGCACTTCCACTCAGCTGCCTTCGTCTCAGCACCTCCAAGCTAGGAGCCTCATTAAAGCCTGGCAAGACAAAGATGCCCACTAACACAATTAATATTTAACATTGCTTCATAATTTATGGACAACTCAATTAAAACTTTAATAAATGGAGAGATGGGAACTCGTAATGTTAGTGAGACATCAATTCTTCTCAAATGAATCTATAAGTCAAGTGTAATTCCAAACCAAATCCCAAAAGGACTTAAAAATTGAATTTGACAAAATAATTAGAAAGTTTCTATTGGATTAATAAATTAATGAAAAGAGCCAGTTCATTTTATTAGAAGTAAGAGTGATAGAGGCAGAAACTTGCCGAATCCCATATGAATGCATGTATGAAAGCTGTCGTAATTAAAACAGTGTGACTGTGGCTTGGGAGCAGATAGACGGAGCATGAATAAAATCAGGTCAGACATGCGCAGTTGTGGGAAAACAGCAGAAAACCTTGTTTCAATAAATCCTTTCGTTCCTCTTTTTCTTTTTGCTATTTTCCTTAGCTCCGTTCTTACTGTAGCCCCTCTCTCTCTCTCTCTCTCTCTCTCTCTCTCTCTCTCTCCTTCTCTCCCTCCCTCCCTCCCTCTCTTCTTCCCTCCCTCCTTTCCTTCTTTCTCAGGGTTGGGAATCAACAACCAGGTTCTTGTGCACACCAGGCAAATACTCTACCACTGAGCTGCATCCCTAGCCCCAGGGGTAGTGTTTCCAATTACTTGAAAAATTCTGAGCAATCGGGTATTTTGGTAAGCATCCGCTAATCATTTGTGGGATGGTGGGCTTAGATTTCTTTACTCACTGTTGTCTCAGTATTAAGTCAAAATGACCAAACTAACTCAATGTTAAGAAGAAAACAATGGGTCCGTTGAAATGGATCTGGATAAAGATGCTTGCTGCCAAGCCAGATGACCTGAGTTTAATTCCCAGAACCTACATGGTGGAAGGAGAAAACTGACTCATACAAGCTACCTTCTGACCTCCACGTATAGCTTGCATCTCCTCAATAAATCTCTCTCTCTCTCTCTCTTTTTCACACACACACACACACACACACACACACACACACCTGCATAAGCAATCAAGATTCCAACAGATGTGCCTATCTGAGCAAACAGGGGAAGACGGAAGACTTATAACCAGACTACGTGAGAAAAAAGCAGAAAGGGGGGACTTTTGTTCAGACCACATAATTTCCAGAATTTTACAATAGAAAACAATAATAAGAACAGTGACAAATACATAAAGCAAAAGTAAATTGAAAAGACACACTTCACTTCATATAAAGCAGGCACACAACTAATATGCTGACACACGACATCTTCATCGATCTCTAAGAGAAACACCTCAAGGGTCAGAAAGATGGCTGCCCTTGCACAAGACCTCAGTTCCGTTCCCAGCTCCCACACAACTCACTACAACTCCAGGCCCTGGGACTTCTACCTCCTCTCCCAGCCTCCTCAGGCACTGTGTGTACATACCACATAGACGTACACTCAGGCTTTTACCCCTACACATAAAATTAAGAAAAACATAATATTAAGAAAAAACACTCCAATAGAAAACTGCAGAAAATACATAATTATTCAAAGACAACATCATCTTTGGCAAAACATTCAAATTCAGTAACTATCAAAGTGATACAAAATAAATCCAAATACCATAACTTTTTTTAAAAAAAGATTTATTTATTTATTTTATGTATACCAGTGCACTTCAGACACAGGTCTCTTCAGACACACCAGAATCGGGCATCAGATCCCATTACGGATGTTTGTGAGCCACCATGTGGTTGCTGAGAATTGAACTCAGGAGCTCTGGAAGAGCAGTCAGTGCTCTTAACTGCTGGGCCATCTCTCCAGCCCCAAGATAATGTTCTTATCTATCAGAATGTTAAAAATTATTTATTGTACTCAGAAATGTGTGCTCTATATTAGGGCTGCAAATGCGCTTAAATGTTATTGAAAGCAACCACCGAAATGTATTCTGTCAAAACACTGAGACAGTCGTGGAAAGGTGTACAAGGACAGTTAGCACATGCAAGTGGTAAAAAATCATAAAGACAACCTAAAAGTATCCAGTCCTGGTATGATTGTTTCAATAAAGTACTATGCACCAGGCAGTGGTGGTAAACACCTTTAATCCCAGCACCTGGGAGGCAGAGACAGGCAGATTTCTGAGTTCCAGGACAGCCAGGGATACACAGAGAAACCCTGTCTCCAAAAACCAAAAAAAAAAAGTACTTTGCTACGATTACAAGCTGCACTTTAGCAGATGTTTCAAATGGGAACGGTGGGTGTTTATTAGATTTTAAAAAATTATTTAGAAAATATTTTACACACACCCCTACGTGTCTCTGGATACCCAAATGAAGAACCCGGTTTACTCCATGGTAGTCTAGTCTGTCTCACTTCCTCCCCCTCACTGTAGGACATGCCGCTCCCTGTCTGATATTCTCATGAAATTCTCCACTTCTTCACTCCCAGCACACTTATAAAATTCTAAATAAAAACAGAACTACAGTACATTTCTGCCAAACAAGTTATAACAGCAACTTCAAAGAGAAAATAAAATGCACACGCCTAAAATATATTGGATGAGGTGCAAGGAGAGATTAGGCTGAAGCCTCTGGGATGGGAAATTGGAGGTTCGGGGCTGGAAGGAAACTTGTTTCTCATTATGAAACATAACTCCTAAAAGATCTGAGATCGGCACAGCACTCAAATTTATTAGATACAGAGAAACATAAGTTAAATTCCTCGTAATTTTAATTTTATAGTTAAATTTAAACTAGTTGAATTAAAATTCAATTTAACTTAAAATCAACACTTCATAATTTCATCTTTGCAATACAAATTACATATACTTTTTGTATCTTTTTTTCAAGTAACCCCTTTTCACCCAAATGATTACAGGAATTGAAAGTTTCAGTCCTCTGTCTTGCTCCTTAACATTGAATAGCGACTGATAAGCTACTTCACCTCCAAGCCTCAGTTTACCTATTAAAGAGAATTAAATAAAACTGAGCTGTGGAAAGGATTGGGAGCAATATGTGGAAATTTCCCATCTGATTTCGTGCTTAGTGGGTTCCCATTAGCTGTAGTTACTATCAGTAACCTTGTACCTGCCTGGGACTGGAGGGAGAACCCAAGCAGGATGCAATTATCCATCCTGGAACAGAGCCAGGATACCTGCACTGCAAAGCACACAGCTGAATGATCAGCCAAGACACCAGCGAGTACACAGCGAGGAGCATCCCATGCTCCCCTGGGCTTGGGAAGTCAACTGCGTTTCACATGGCACAGCTGCTTGTTTTTAAAAAAAAAATCCACAACTAATTAGCCAGTCTCCTCATCAGCCACGTCTATGTGGATTAACTAAACTAAACAGGCCTTTTGCTGTTAAACACCGGTGATTTCTACCATGTAACGATGCCTCCAGCAAGACACCAAGTGCCAGGGAATTGGACAGTTAATGGTAACTTTCAGCCCTCTCGGCAGGCATTTCTGATATAGTAGGTCAGTTTGATGGCTCTTTAAATCAGGAAAGCACAGCGTATACTACAAGTATCTTCTACAGATTCAGAGATTGCATCCAATCCTGCTTGTTCGTATCTAGACTGAGTACTTGGATGTAAGTTATTTAACCTCAGCAAGACTCAGTTTCCCCATCTATTAAACAGAATTGTTGCAGTAAGTGATGCGTGTAACAACTAATGTAAGGAGGTTGAGAGCTAAGAGAGGAAAGTAATTGTGTAGTGTATGGAGACTGCAGGGTCCTAAGAACAATGGTAACAGGCAGAGCCAGGGGCTGTTTGCCTGCAGTCAGCTGGAAGGCTATGGAGAGGGAGGAGGGCCCCAAGTTCAAGGCCTGCCTGGGCTACAGAGAGAATTCAAGACATGCTTGGCAACTTAGTGAGACAGTCACAAAGTCAAACGTAAAAAAAGGGACAGGGTTATAGCCCAGTCATAGAACACTTGCTTGCCCCCCATGTGTATGTGTGTGTGAGAGACAGACAGAAGCCAAGAGACAGACAGAAAGAAACAATTTTACTTCTACCACTGCTAAAGCAAAACAAAGACAAACACAAAGATACTCACACATTTGCATGAGAAGATCTGAAGGGATTTGAAAAATATCCTCATGAAGACCATGAGAGAAGCGTTGCAGGAAGATATTTGTAGCTAAGATCTGTCTGTTATGGAAGGGGTTGTCTCATGTGTGTATGCATGTGTATGTGTGCATGTATTTGTATGTGTGTGTATGTATGCATGTGTGTATGTGTGTGCATGTGTGTGTGAATGTGTGTATGTATGTATGTACTTGTGTGTGAATGTATCTATGCATGTGTGTATGTGTGTATATGTGTGTTTATGCACATGCATTCGCAGATGTTCTTGCTCATGTCGGTGTAAATGTGAAGGCCACAGGTTGACATCAGGGTGTCTGCCTCAGTTACTTCTTCACCAGGCTTCTCGTGTGTCTGAGCACTCCATTTCAGCAAGTTTGGATGGTCAGCCAAGACCAGGTGTGTCCAGCCCGGCTGGCGTTAGGGGCATGTTCCAGGCTCTACCTGGACGTCTGGATCTAACTCAGGTCCTCATGCTTGTCCAGCAAGCGCTTTACACATTGAGCCATCTCTCTGGCCATGTACTGAGATGTAAGAAACAACAGAAAAAAGTCAAAGGATGTCTACCCTGTCCTTTGTGTTAAGCATATAAATAACTGGTTTATTAGATAATCGGGAACAGAAATGTAAAAATAACTGTTTAAAAGTGTGGCTCCGTTAATGTAAAAACATTTCAATGGGTTTCACACACAAGAATGACTTCTCTTTTAGGGAGGGATTTTTTTCAGCCCCTCACACCTGGTGCAGTTATTACAGATGGAGTCACAGAGGTCCATGGTTTTTCAAGGCTGCTATGTAAGTATAAGAAGATCTCAACCCTACGACTTGTTTGGAAAGTAATTTCTGATCAGCTACAATGTCAAAGGAGAGGCATTAGCTTCTCTTCTTGTTGAGCAAAGTGTGCAAAAACCCCAGGATCTTCCTCATTGGATCAAGGCTCTTGGAACGAATGAAGTGTTTACTATTTAACTGCTGAAGCCTTCCACCAGCTTTAAGAGCAAATATTGCATTTCCCCTCAAAAATTAATTATTTCCCAGAAACTAATAAGGGTCTTCCCAAGCCCCAAGTTTCATCTCACCTCCTGATTGTGGTAAAAAAAACAAACAAACCAACAAAACAAAAAAAGTCAGATGCACATACATACATATATACATACACACACATACGCAATACACACATGCATACATACACACACACTCAAATACATACACACCTACACATGCATACACACATGAGACAACCCCCATCCATAACAAACAGACCTCAGCTACATATATCTTTCTGCAACCCTTCTCTCATGGTCTTCATGAGGATATTTTTCAAATCCCTTTAGATCTTCTAATGCAAAACAACCCCCCCCAAACCAACCAATCAAACAAAAAATCCAAAAAAACAAAACAAAACAAAACAAAAAAACTCCACTGTACTGTTTAAGTGTATGGAAAACAGACCCGAGCAGTAATCCAGTCTCCATCACTTGAAGATTGGGGTACTCAGTAATTCTCAACCTCTCTGAGTCTCAGTTCCTATGTGTTTGAGATGAAGAAAGGAAAATACACTCTGCAAGCGTTTGCAGGGTTTAAATAAAATACATAGGCAGTGACAGCACAGTGCCCCGCACATGGATGATGGAATGATACCCTGCACTGCCTCCATTTCTACTTATTGTCATGGCAACCAAGTTGGATTTTGATTGTACATTTATCACCAAAATTCTCGAGCCAGAAGGTTCTGTTGTTTCCGGGGCTCCCTCCTTTGTTTAATTCCAAGAATTTATACAAAGATTTGGGTCTGCATACATCCATGTGTTTGCTTTTGCCTTTCCAGCTAACCATATTCTCATGTAGCCAGAACATAGAGGAAGCTAGGTTGGTATTGATTTTTCATAATACAGTGGCTATTGTACAATGTTGTCAACTGGTTCACTCGATGGTTTCTGCCCTTGGTGCTGAAACCATTTTTTAAAAAGCCTTAATTAAAGAGCCCACAGTTTAATGGAGAAGACAAATGACTACAGAGGAAGAAGAGATGCTAAAAATGGAGATGCATTTAAAGTGTGAGGACAGTAGGCACCTAACTTGACTCCGGAGAGGGCGGGGCTCTGTTCATGGAGCCTGTGTTACTTGAATAAGTATGTATCTTAACACTGTGAAATAGAAAGGAGCGTGTATCTGCCAGTCTGCACCAAAAATGTCAGTGGTTTCTGATGCTGCAGACAAGCTAAAGGCTTTCAACAATTAGCCCTATGTTGATGAGATCATTGGCAGCCCTAGAGAGAGAAATGGGTGTAAGGGTTCAGATCTGAACATCAGCACTGACTGAGAGACAAAAGACCAGGTATCGGCTTGGAGTCTAGATTTATCCCCTCCTTCAAGAAGCAGACTCTGAGACAAGAGTCATACAATTGCTTATTTGGAAGGTGATCTTAGAAAACAGCCGAGGGTGTGGGCAGAAAGGAAACAGTCATAGCTGTGCTACTAAGCCAGTTACCACTGGAAGAAGTGAGGGTAGAGACAGTGTAGAGCCAGAATAAGAGATGTCTCAACCAAGAGGTCTGCAGTGGTTGTCCATGAGCCCATGCCTGCTATCAGCTGAGAGTTACTGAGCACCCCAATCCTCAAGTCCAAGGCAGTTTCTAGAAATATGAACCTCCCACAACTTTAGCCATGGGTGCTACTGTCAAGCGACAGCCATCAGCATGTAGGGGTGAGGACGGAGACAGCTCTGAGCAGAGCACGGAGGGCCTGCTACGGTTCATGCATATGTGTGCATAGTCGGGATGTGCGTGTATTGAAAGACGGTGTTGCTCCAAAGCACTGATGTTGAAACAGATGTCCATGTCGATGGCAAGTGGTGGGGACAGGGGAGTGATTGGGGCACAAGGCCAGAGTCCTAGAGACTTGGATTAGTATCTTTTCAGGGTTTTCCCAGAGTCCCCTCATCTTTTACACCATGTGAGAACCCAGTGAGAAGACAGATCTATGGGCTGGAAGACTTGGGTCCTACTGTGAGCAATGCATGTCTCTCCATAACTCACTCAGTTTATGGTATTTTGTTGTATCAATTTGAATAGATTATGATATTGGCTAGTGACAGATTTATAAAGCAAGGTTGCCTGCTAAAAGGCTTCCAAGAATGGTTCCAAATATTTAAGGTAAAAAATGGTTTTAAGGATGCCCATGTGTAAAGTGACTAGAGGCACTTACAAACACACACACACACACACACACACACACACACACACACACACTCAAACAGCTCAAGAACACCAGGGACTTTGGTGAACCAGGGTTTATTGTTCCAAAGTGAGATCCATTCTGCAGTGTAATTGTCAGGTACAAACTGTCGAAGGAGACTGAGTCAAATGCCTCCCTCTGAAGGTCCTTTAGCCTATGAAGGAGAGGCTGCTTTTTGTGTGGTGCAATGTAGCTCAGTGCTTGTGTGCTTGTCTAGTATGTGCCTGGCCCTGAGTTTGGCTGTCTGCTCTGCAAAATGTAAAAGAAAAACATCCACCTTGGGCACTCTATTTAAAGTTGTGTGAACTGTCTTCTTCGCAGCAAGAAAAAATGGAGACCACACCAAGTGTCCATGGAGTTTGCCGGGTAGTTTCTCCTGTGCCTGGGCTTGCCCCAAAGTGACACATTTGTCTGTTCTGCACAAGGCTGGCAGCTGTCCTGAGCTTCATATGATTCCTTCGCTGGAGTTTGTGACAAGATGGAGCTTCAGAAGTGGGTCATCCAGGCTCGATGTGCAGTGGAGTGATCTAGACACACAGTCACCTTACAGTACCTTGTCCCTAAGTTGTGCTTCCTGGGAAGGCTCTCTGCTTCGAGTACCAAGAAGAGAAACACAAAGCTGTATATCAATTTGTTTACTGTGGGAAGCATCTGTTACTTTGCTATGTTTTGCAAGGAAACTTGGCGTCTCATATTCATAAATGGGTTGCTTTGAGTTTAATTGTACAGCTAACTGGAGCTATAAAGCAGAATTCGTGGCTGTCTGGAGAGGAGTTTGAGGGAGAAGCAAATGAGCCCACAGGACTACTTTGCTTAGAGGAAAATCCAAGTGTTAACTGTACTCCCTGAAAGCAATGCACTTTCAGCCACCCATCTTGGGATGTGAGGGAGCCTGTCCCCTGCAAGGTGCTGGTAAAGGAAGGCTTCTCTCTTTTCTCTCTCCCTGTCCCCACTCCCCACTTTTCATCCCCTCCCTCTCCCTCTGTCTTCTCTCTTGTACATGTTTCTCGAGACGAGGTCCTGTGATGTAGCCAAGCTGACCCTGAACTTACAGTCTTTCTGCTTCTTCTTCCCAAATAAGCAAGTGCTGGGGTTTCAGGCAGGCAGCCTCACACCAGACATGAAAGATTGATTTATTTATGTATGGAGGTGTGTGGACTCATGTATACATGTATAGAAGCCAGAGATTAACATGGATGTCCTCCACAACTACTATTCACCTCATTTTCATAAGACTAAACTTGGAGTTCCCTGACTGGCTTGAATGACTTGCCAGCGAGCCCCAGGGATCCTTCCGTGTCCATCTCCCCAGTGCTGGGATAACAGGCATGTGATGTCATGCTTGTTTTTAATGTTGGCACTGGGGATCCAAACTCAGGACCTCATTCTTGGGCAGCAAGCACTTCATCAACTGAACATCTCCCTAACTCTAAATATTGATTCCTAATGTGTTGTCCATTCTCAGAGTTTGAGAGCAGAGCTAGTCAGGTCTATTAAAATCTGCATGTCATAGACTTCCTGCAGAAAGGATGACAGTTAACCAGGTCAAAAAGTGCTTGACTTCAACTCAGTGCCATGTGCAAGATCCTCATTAAAGTATTTATCTGGGGAGAGAGGCTGTTTTCTCTCTGGCAGAGGGGCATTTCTGGTATTAACAAACAAACAAACAAATGAACAACCTCACCTCCAAAGACTATGGCTTCAATTAGTGGCTGGGCTGTCCTCAGGTATTGGAGGTTGGAGGGGATGTAGGAGGGGAAGCCTTCTTTTTCAGTTCATCTTTAAGGAAGCCTTTGCTTTGTTTGTACAGGATTTTGTGACGTCAGAGGAGTGCAGTCTAAGAGTGAAAACTGCAATGATTTGGAGCAGATGATGGTAGAGATAGGCGGCTACATTGGATCAGAACCTGTCTAGCTTCATAGGGGATAAAAGTGATGGTAAACATACTTTTCCTCCATTTTGCAGAAAAAAACTGATGATAAGGAAGGTACCCAGGGTTACCCAACTTAAACATGGCCAAGTATAGGTTCAAACCAAGGAGCCTGATTCTGTAGCACCCACGTTGGAATATGACATCCCAGAATGATTGTCGGGACCCAGGGAGATTCCTGGTGTGGCAATCCTTCAACCACACGGTTCTGAGACAGCAGGATGTAAGGATTTGTGTGAGCATTGGCACACTCTCTAAACACTATTGAGGTTGGAGCATTGCAGCCCCCCTTCTTACCTATCCTGAGGCAAGGGAATCTAGACTTGAGGGTCTGTTCATCCTCTTACCAGTGTGCTCTTAGGCAAACTGATGAAGGCCCTGTTCTTTGGGTCTCTTGTCTATAAAATGATGATAGGAAGCCTATAGAGTGGTCCCTGATATAGAATAAGCATGATGTCAGAGCTAACGATGTGGAATTTGGACCAAGGGTGTCTCTGCTTCTTGATTGATCCTCTTGTTTCTTCCCCCTTCCCTCTATCTCTGTGATTTGCCCATCACAGGTAAACTTTGGACCCTTGGCAGGATCTGCCCTGATTCCTAGAGCAGGTCTGGAAGTCACCCTCTGACATTCTTTCAATAGATGTAAAAGAGAGTCTGACGCCCCTGTGACTGTCTGTATGTGTGTCCCCAGCTTTCCCATGGTCTGATGTCCCCTGTGACTGGCTATGTGGGTGCCACAGCTTTCCCATGGTCTGATGTCCCCTGTGACTGGCTGCCCCAACTTTCCTCAAAAGCAGGACCCAGTGTCACTGTTGGATTATGTTCAAGATTACAGTTCAGTCTAGTATGACCACAAATACAAACAGAAGTAGTGTTTTAATTTCTCCCTGCATCTGTATTTTCTTTAATTTACAGTTTAGAGCCAGGAAGTGGGGAGGGCCATAATTAGTTGCTAACCCTGGGGGGGGGGGTAAAGATAAGGACACAGTTCAACCAAACGAGTGAACAACCAAAACCCAGACAAAGTCTCAACTCATCTCGGCTGTCATTAGTGGTGATTAGTGGTGTCTTTCTTTAAAGATTCGTCGTGTTTGTTTGTTTGTTTATTGTGTGGGGGAGGGGTGCACTGTGTTGATCCCTGCATGCCAAGGCATGCATTTAGATGTCAGAGGACAACCTGCAGGAGTCAGTTCTCCCCTTCTACCACAGAGAATGCAGCTCAGATTGTGAGACTTGTTGGCAAGCACCTTTAACTTGCTGCATGCTGCACACACACACACACACACACACACACACACACACACACATTGTAGTGCCTCTCTAAGCATATGCCACTTGTTTAGATGGTGCTGTCTGGGAGTCCTCAACCTTCCAATTCGCCCCACACAGCACAGACCTACCGCTTTAGCGAGGGCCTGCCCTGGCAGGACAGCTCCCACCCCTTCAACCTCTGCCCTTCATGCAGTCTCTTTAATTTTCTAGGCCTCTCCAGCTTCTCTGACCTTCTTCTAGGGGGCACTGGACTTTCAGGCTGTGTTGCTGGACACCAGTCACCAGTACAGCTCGGCTGGTGAGACTCCGAGTTCCTCAGCTGTCACCTGCTGTCCTGTGACCGACAGAAGTGGCACTGGCCAGTGTGCTTTGGAGCTGGAGTCTATTTAACAGTTGACAATGTTTCCGTAAGGAGATCTGGCTTTTTCCCCCTAATGGAGCATCTGGATATCTGGGATATTGTATTGCTGTGGTCTGAGGATCCCAGAGCAGCTAAGTTCACCTCCCTCCCCGATCCCAAAGGATCTCCTTGGAAACCCCACATATGTTAGGTTTTAATTATGAAGTAAGAAAAAAAAGATTTTTTTCCGTAGTGAAATTTCCTGTCTTAAAATGCTCTCATAAAAAACAAAAAAACAAAAACCACTAAGAACTACAAAACACATACAGCTCTAGTGAAATGCCTCGGTTGCTGCATCCCACTGGCTGACAGCAGGCAGCCTGCATGTCTATGACATGTGTATATTTATTTTTTCTTTTGCTGATGTTTAGTAATGACTATTAAAGTGCCTGAGACCTGAGGAGATGCTGGAAGAAGACCAAGTAGGAGGCCCAGAGCTTGCCCTTAAAGAGCTTACAACAAGTGGGGCTGAGAACTGTTAGTAAAAGTCTCCTCCCTCTTCACTTCCTTCCCCTCCCCCTTCCTCTGCTTCCCCTTGTGTATGTGTGGGGGCCTGAGCTGGCTGTCAGTCTTCCTCTTCAATCACTTTTCCATCTTGTTTGTTAAATGTTTAGTTTTAGTTTTGAATTAGCATACAAAGAATTAAATAGCATTATGAGACTTTGAACAGTGTGTTTAGTAATCCTCCTCCTCCCCCTTCATCTCTCCCACCCCCATGACCCCTGTAACCTAACCCCTAGCCTCTTTTTCTCTTTCCTATCACATGTGCTCTCTTCCTAACCTTCCTTAGCATCTGTGGAGACCGAGTATGACAGCCAATCTTGGTTTTCAACTTGATTAAATCTGAAATCAAATGAAACCCAAGCAACTGGACAAGTCTGTGAAGGATTGTATTGAGTGGGTCATTTGAGGTGAGACGACTCACCCTAAATCTGAGCCACACCTTTTGATGGCAGCACACAGAAAAAGACAAGGAGGAAGGAAGCATCTGTCTTTTGTCTGCTTGTTTTCACTATGGCTGGCAAGTTCTTCTGTTCAGTCATTCCTTCTCTGGTGTTAGAGACCACCGTTCTAGGATTCTAACATAGACTGAAGACTGGTCGCTCTCTAGGACACTCCTGGGACTCCAAAACCAGATCTGGATTGCTGAGCTATCCAGGCTCATGAACTGACTAACCCCCAGACCCAGACCTTGGCATTGCTGGAGGACTTGGACTGCAGCCTGTAAGCCACTCTAATAAAGAATGTATACATCAGTCTAGCAGTGCTTCTCTTTACAGAACACTGACTAATACACAGGGTATGTCTCTCACTTAACCTGTAGCTTGCCAACTTGGTAGATTGCCTGGCCAGCAAGTCTTGTGGATCCCCCACCTCCTCAGCACTACAGGCATCACAGGCATGAGCTTTCACACCTGGCTTCTTCTGTGGGTTCTCGGGGATCTGAACTCAGCTCCTTGTGCTTTTATGGGAGACATTTTACTGGATGAGACATCTTTTCAGGAGAGTGCAAGTTGTTGTTTGTTCTTTTAATGCTTTCTGAGTCCACTGGAAACCTTTGTGTCCAATTTTGCCAAGAAAGTTAGGGCTCTGTTATAGACATTACATATCCCTCCATACCATTCCACAATTCCCGATCTATTCTGTCCATTTGTTTCTAATCCCACCGATATGCTGCAGGCTTTGGTTTCTCTTAGCTGGCTTCCTTTGAATCTTACAGTTCCAACATGGCAGCTGCAATGCCCACATGTGAATTCTGGTGTCTTTTCTAGAGAATGGAGTGGCTGGTGAATGAATGGAGGGGGAAAGAGAAAATGAGAGAAAAGCAAGACCCTAGGAAGCCTTTGGAGCTTGCTGTGCTCACATGGATTCTACTCTATCTTCTCCCAGTGTCTGCAGCGGCCATAGAGGGGTGTAGGGAGGGAAGAGGATAGGTGTGTCATCGAGCACACATTCAAGTCAAGCAGTGGTCAGGCACATTTATAGGTGTCCTTGTCAGCCTCCTCCTTGGCCACACAAGACATGTGCTAGTATTATGGAAGTTTTTCAGAATTTAGTGAACTTAGAGATTTTCCCAAGACTGTAGAACTAGAAGTTGTTAGAGATAAAGTTACAGTTGAGTTTAGCTGTGTGATCACAAGTGACAGAAACTATCAACAATAGAGTTGATTGTCACATATGTTCTGGAAGTCCAAGGATTCATTTAGTCTCAGGCTCCTTTGGAGCCAGGGATCAAATCATTTCCTTGGTGCCCTCTGTATTTATCAGTTAGTGGTCGTCTCCCCTTCTACCCCCGTTTTTTCTGTATAGTGCTTGGTACATGCTCAACAAATGCTGAGCTATGCCCCAAGCCAGCTCTGTTTTATTTTGACACAGATTCTCTCTAAGTTGCTCTGACTGGCCTTGAACTCACTACATAGCCTAGACTGCTCCTGAACTTGTGATCATTTGCTGTCTTAACATGGATTCTACCTTGTCTTCTTCCAACAGTACCAGTGTCTGAAGCAGCCAGCAAGGGGCATGATCAGCCTGTCACTGAGTAAGTCTTACTTAGAACTAGCCCCACACAGAAGGAGGAATGAGAGGACCATGTAGTACCTTGGCCTTCTGAGTGCTGGCATCATAGGTGTGTGCCACCATGCCTAGCTGGTTCTGCTGTGCTCTGTGTCTTGGCCTTACATTTAAGACTACTTCCTTGGTGTGTTTGGCAGAGACGTCCATCCACATTTTCATTACATATTTACAGCCCAGATCTCAGGGGAATGCAGTTTATTTCTACTGACATTCCAACACCAAATGTTAGGGAATTTGGGATTAACTAGGTTTGAGTCCCATGCCATCTCTGCACAAATCACAGTGGCTAGCAGACAAGAAGCTTCCTGATTGGCTAGCCAGGCTACAGGCCCACCTTCATGCAAACAATGTAATCTGATACATTTCTCGACCAGGACCACTGATCACAGAGGCTGTTCCACAGTAGAAAAGGGGGGGGGGGGCGGTTCCAGCCAAAGAGGGAATGGACGCAAAATTAACAGATATCATCCTTACTTTGCAAGTGCAAATTCCACAGCACTATTGAAGAGCATACAAACCGAGATAGAGCACTTAGCAAATGTGAGTGATTTCTTAAGTCATTTGACTGTTCTCTAATACATACCTTAGATGGGAGTCCTTAAACATTCCCACGGGCTGGATTCCATTCCTCACAGAGCTTGTGGAGCTGCTAGAAGCTTCCTAGTCTTCATCACCATGATTCACGAAGTCCTTGGTTGATGATTAGGGGTTTCTTCCTGAGCAATGGCCCCCAAGCCTTGTCTGGAAAATCCCATCCATGTTTTGAAGGGAGGAGGCTGGTGGACTGCTTTATCCTCTCCAGGAATTCAGAGGAAGATTTCAGATACAGATGGACTTGAAGGAAGAATTCAGTAGTGGAGTTGCACTTTCAGATTAATTTACACCACAGCATCCCCCAGAGGGACTGACAGACTGATGGATGGCAATGCCTGCTGGGTGTGCAGCCACATTAATGCTGCCCTGAACTCAGCTCATTAGCTCCAAGTCACTCTCCGACCCTCAACACACCTCAGACACAGCTAATCTCAGACAAAATGGGGCCAAATCACTTGGACCATGTGTTCACAATGTCAGGTCCCTGGGGTGGCTTCCCAACAGGGCTGACAACCCTGCAAAGGGTATTGAAATCCCTGACTCATCTGCCATCTGTCTTTGCCCTTTCAAGGACACAGGACACCTGGCAAGAACACAGTCCACAAAGGGGCTCACTTGCTTTCCAGCTGAACTTCATAGTAGTCTCAAAGACACAAGAGCTCATTACAATAGCAGACCTTCCTGCAGGACATCTAGAGATCACTAGAGATGATCTGCAAGGCACCAAAATACATGGTGGATGCATAGGAATTCAAGAAGACAATAATTCAAACTGATTAGATGCTCAGAACGCAGAGCCCGGATTTGGGGTTATCTAGGCAGAATGACATAGGAGTGGCTTTGAATTTGTAGTCAAAACCCAAGTATTCATACTTCTAGTGGCTTTACCAGCCTCCCCATGTTTAGTGACTTGGTGTCAAAAATAAAGGATGTGAGCCCTGGAGTGAGACACATAAGATGGACTGTCAGCATTATCTCTCCATCTACCCGTATGTGAGCTAGCACAGGAGACTTCCATGGGCTCCTTAAAGAATAGTTAATAACAATTACAATGATGATGATGTTAACAATATCAATAGTAATACAGACCTCATAGGGTTCAGTACTTAGTTCTGGGTATCTAGTAAGTCCTCTCTCTGTGCTGATTACTGCCTCATGCAGGCTTGACCCCCAGCCTCTTACATACAGTTTGGTATGATCCTTAAATTCTATGCTTCATTGTAGTTAAGAGTTCATCCCACCAGGGTAACCCAGCTCTGAAGAGCCCTGGCAGACAGGGTGGTGTAGCCCCTAGTATATTCCTGTACTGGAGAAGAATCAGACAGGTTCCAGTCTACTCACACCCTTACAAAGTCTTAAGGTTTAAGTTCTGAGAAGTTGAGAGACACAGAACCCTGGCTGCTTTTGGAACACGTGACAGAACCAGGATCCAGAAGAGAGATGCCAAGAAAGCCAGGAGACCAACCATTAGTTTAGCTGTTTTAGCTTCCCATGGGTATGGAGGTACATCGGGCCTTAGTACTTGGCTGGACCATGACAGGTTCCAGCCCCAGCAGATGTCTCTGCCAGTTCTCAGCATTGATGCTTCGGTGAACAATGGCTTTTCCCAGACAGCATATGGCACTGGCAGAGTCTGGTGTTCTAAAGACACAGACTTGCAGCCATATGGGCCTGCTGCCTAAGCTGCTGTGGTCAAGTCAGGTCACAAGGAAGCAAGGGTTGGAGGACTCAGGTGAGAATCTCTGTATACAGGCTGGAGAAGAGCGGAGCTCATGTCTTTCAGGAACAAACTTGGTACCCAATTTTGTAAGTATTGTATGGAGGAGGAAAACTCACTGCTGGGTTCTGGAAGTTTCTTAACTTAGGTTGAGATAGGGTCTATCACTTGCAAAAATATCCAAAGAAACCCCCTTCTGCTCCCGACCTTCCTGGTGGTGCCTTCTCACACTGACTCAAAACTTGGTCATGAGACTTGCTTTGACCAACAGATTATAACACATGTATCACATGCAAACACTTGAAACACTCTTGGGCACCAACGTCTGCCCTCCTGTGGACCCTGAACCTTTTGGCTCCCATTGAGTAGGACCAAAATCTTACTAGAGAATAGTTGACCATGTGGAGGCATGGCTGTCATGATTTCTAGGCTAAGCTGCCACATGTCAGCCAGCCCACATGTCAGACCTGCAAGATGTCCACAGATGCAGGGATGAATCCTGCTGAGTTCAACCAAGTCTGATTCAGACTGGAAGAATCATCCAGGTGACCTCGAACCAAGCTGTCACCATGGAGTAGTTAGACTCAATGTCTGGTGACTGCTTTAAGCTAAGTGTTGCAGTGCTTTGTTGTACCAGAGACAACTAGAGCACATAACCTCTTAATCCAACAAGACTTGGATAACTGCAGCCTCTCACAGAGCCAATAAATAAAATTTTAAATAAGATGCTTACCTCAAAGAGAGTGACTATATGCTCAAAATTAGCTATGACAAGACAAAAGCCTCTGTCTCCTGCTTCTCTCTTCCAGCCTGGGCTATCTGTCCCCTAACATTTCCTGATGGATGCGTGGTAGAGGACAACAGGAAATGGTCCAAGACACTCACCACTAAATTGAGATGAGACTTCATGAATATTTAAATATCCGTTGTGTTCCAGGCTTTGAATTTGCTGTTTTAGAGGTTGCTGGTTATGTTAGCCTCCAACTTTTCCATCCCATGGTCTATGAAATAGATTCTGCTTCCAGACTTGAGGGAGTTGAGCCACAGGAGTGATGTTTTCTGAAGGAACAGTAGGCCAGGCTTTGAACTCCGTTCTGCTAGCTCAAAAGCTTTCATTTCTTCCTTCTTCCATCTCTTCCTCCATCTTCTTTTTTTTCTATTCTTGAGACAAGATTTCACTCACTGAGTTTCCCAGGATAGCCTGCAACTCACAATCCCCCTGCCTCAGCTTCTCAAGGGTTACAGTCAGCACAGCCAGCTCTTGAAGGCTTTATATAAATACCTTCTTTCCTGCTGATCATGGTGGTACATATCCATAATCCCAATACTGAGAAGGCAGAGGTAAAAGGATCAAAAGTTTGAGGCTAGCCTGGGCGATCTAAGGAGTTCCAGGCCATCCTGGGCTACACAGTGAGTAATTATCTCAAAACATTAAATTAAAATAAAGGACTTCTTTCCCATTTTGACTTTCATAAGGTGTGAGCCCTGAGGTTTGAGTCACAGGGCTAGTCAATAGAGCAGACTGTCCAATAGGTTCATGTTTGGGACTTCAAGACACAATTGATGGGACCTTGTGGGACTAGGGGTACCCCCTCCTTCTCAGCAGAGTAGTCACCATCTACCAGTTCAAGCCAAGTTTGCTAGTTCAAATATTTGCATGATCATACAGGCAATGGTGGCTGTAGTGGGCTGGCCAGTGTGGGTGAGGGTCCTCTAAGATAGTCACTCCATTTCAGAAGAATCCCACTGTTTCCCAGCTGACTGCTAACAAACAGGAATGAGGGTCCCCTGTTGCCAAAATCTCTCACTTTTCAAGATAAATCATAAGTGTTATTTTTGGTATGTTTTCATTTTTAAGTAAGCATCCAATATTTGTTTCCTCAAAATACCACGTGAGCTGAGCAGAACTTGTGGGGTAACAGCAGCCCAGGAGCCTCATCGACTGTGTTTGGCACAGGAGATGAAGCATGGGGCAAAGGTCAATAAAAGTCAGGATACAGTTAAGGAGGAACTAACCTCCTGGAAAATAAGTCGGAAGTCATCATCTTTTGGGTCGATATGAGAAGTGAAGGGTAGATTATTAAGTAATTCCTTCCTGGCTTTATCTCCAGACTACTACTTGCCATCCGGATACCCAACGGACAGATCACAGGGCTGGCCCCCTTCTGTGCAGAGAGATCTACAGGCCAGCTTCTAAAGCGTTCCTCTCATAGTGTCTGCTCTGCTGCTGGCTTGTTTGGGCAGAACAGTACACAGATCTTATCTCCATCAACAATATGCAGTCTGGAGAATAGGGCACATCTGGAGTTGTTATAGCTGCTACCCAAGTAAATGTTTATATGCCCGGTCACTTCCCCATAGGGCAATTTCAGTTCATTTACACCTCCAAGCTAGGATTCCCTTGGCCCTGGAATTGTATCCCTGTTCCCTCCAACATCAGTGAAGACCCACACACATTGGTAGCTACAAACCTCTAGCTGTTGCTACTGATGTAGCAGTTCCCTAGGACTTTGGCCACCAACTCCCAGACCTTGTGGATAAAAGGGTATGTAGTTAAACAACCATCAAATCTTTACTGATCATTTACTATGTGCTTGGTGATGGGCCAAAGCCCAGACATAGGCTGACCTGAAAAAGCCAAACTCTCTGTGGTGCATGGAGACAGGCATTGGTTGTCTCTGACAGATAAGCCACCTTAGAGGGATCAAGTCCAAAACAGGAAACTAAGCCAGGGAAGAGGAGAACGGAGGGCCAAAGAGGTTGAGCTATTGAGAACGGTGTCAAAGAAGGCTTCACTCTGGAGATGTTAGAGTAAAGGTCTACATGGAGGAGATGGTGGTGGTCTGGACGGGTGCAAAATCCCCTAGGTGTGTTCCAGTGTGTTTCACCAGTAACAAGGAAGCCACCATTGCTGGGAGGGACAGAAAAGAGGGTTGTAGGGGAAATTCAAAAACAAAACAACAACAACAAAACAAAGAACAAAAATGAAAAGACTCAGCATTTATGTCAAATATGACACAAAGCAGAGAGAGGTCAGGATCTAGTGTTTCCTTGTGATCTGTTTTACAGATGCTGCAGGATGCTTTGGGATGCTAAAGACAGAAGGGAGGGGAAGACAGAGGAAGAATGAATTAGGAGGCTTTGACTGTCATCCCTGACTCTTGCTGGTAAACATTATTGTCTGTGCTTTCCCAGGAGGCTTTGTGTTAACTTGTCTAATTCTGCAACAAAACATCAGACAGAAGCAATTTAACAAAGGGAGGGTTTGTTTTCTCTCACAGTTTGAGAGTCAGGCCCATCACCCCAGGTCAGGAGCACGAGGCAGCTGGTCCCATTGCATCTGTTGCCAGGGAGCAGAGAGGGGTGGATGCTGGGGCTCAGTTCACTTTCTCCTTTTTATTCAGTCCAGGACCCCAGCCCAGTTAATGTGGGTTTTCCCATCTTGTTGGGAAATGTACATCTACATATCTACATACATAATCTATCTACAAACAAGCCTTTCTCCTAGGTGATCATAGAACCTGTGAGATTGACAATCAATATTAACCATTACAGGTTTTATGGATGCCTTGACATTGTCTGCTAAGTCTGTGATATCTATAACTCATACTTGAGCAGGGCAGAACACCTGGAGGGTAATAGTTGTGTGTTGTGGGCAAATGGCCCAAGTTCATGCCATGTTGGAGCAAGCTCTCCATAAGCACAGACAAACATTCAGTGCTTCCAGCATTCCTTGGTTTCCCCACCTGCAAGTTCAGGAAGGTCCACAATCATACTGCTTTGTAAATTAGTGCTAGCATTTCAGATTATGACTGCCCAACATTTCCCGATCAGGTGGGTGAGCCATGTACATGGCTGGTTTTATACTGTCTTCTCAGGGAGTGTGTCTCCAGCAAGATTGTGGCTCTGAGTCTTTGATTTCAGTCCAGTTTGAGCCACAGGACAACTCAAGGGCTTCTTTTGAACTTTGGTCTAAAGTAACAAGTGGCTGAAGATCTTGAATCTTACGTGGGAAAGCAATTTACAAAAACTTGTCCAACTCTCATTTCAGTCAGTCTGAAGCTTTCTTTGTTGACAGCCAGGATCAGCAATCAATAAATGCATTTTCTGTTTCTAAAACAACAACAAAATCCTGTCCAAGATCTCAAAGCTTCCACTTAGGGAAGGGGACTTGAATTCACAGCAGCCTGATGCTGAGGCTACATCTCAAATCACAACAGTTGGGTTTCCTTGTAGATGTGCTGGAAGATAGGCCAGCTGAGGGGGGATCTGTCAGAATCAGCTCTGTCTTCTAGGATTAGTTTTACAGAGGCCTCCTTTTCCAGCTTGGCTGGGCTGTTTGTGCAACAACATAAATCCCACATGCAGCCCTTGGTTTTGCACCTGTTAGGAAGATGCTAATGTCATTGTTGGTCCCACAGCTGTTCAGATGTTCACAAACAGGTCCATCATAAATCCTCAAGGGACGCCATTTATAAGCAGTTCTTCCCCACAGAGTCTAGCATCAGAGGTCCATAAGGCTTCTGTTTCATTAATGGGCCATCTCCATACTTGTTAACGTCTAATTACTGACACTAATGGCTCCATGTATTTTAAAAATGAAATTATGAGTTATATTCAATTAGGAAAAACACTTGAGAAATCACTGAACAGATCTGGAGAGGGACACAGAGGGCTGGGAGTTAAGCACGTGCCCTAGCTCTTGGGACCTGAGTGAGTTGCAGGAACAAAATTAACTCCAAGAGGAAACGGAACGGATCGATGCCTGAAAGCGGAAGACAGAGCACAGGTGTGTATGGACTCATTGGAGATTTAACAGCAGTCCTGGGTAGGGCCAGCCTTGGAAACAGATCTAAAAACTTAATCTCTGCTGACTTTAAAATACTTCCCAACTTTGCATCCTCTGGTTAATATTCATAGAAACAACACATCAAAACGGGAAAGAGAGGGGAGAAAGGATCTTATATGATCCCTGCACGCATAGATAGGCATTACTAAAAGTGTGTTGCATGTCCTTCTGGACATTTATGTTTCCATTTGTGAATGTGATTTGGTGCCCATGCATTTTTTAAAACTAGAATTTTAAAATAGAAACAGAATCAAGCTAAATGGTTGCTTTATTCCATAACCACTTTCCATGTGACTGTGCACTGTTATTCACATTCCATCTCTGTTCACACTTACTTTTTAAACAGCTGTATAGTACTCCATGCCAATGTCCCCCACCCACACTATGTTCAGCAAAGCTGTACCAAACACTACCGCATTTATTTTGTATCCTTAAAATTCTTTTCTGAAAGAAGCTTCTGGCATGAATTAGCCAAATCTCCTTTCAGGAGACCAGTCAGCACACGACATTCCTAGAAGCTCTGGCCTTGGAGGAAGAAAGTTTCTCCTATTGACTAACTCCATTCTTTCTGAGAAATGAGTTCACTGTTTCTCCTTTGATTTGTTGGTTTTCTATGTGAATCCCCTTAGTAATGTCCACTGTGAGAATTTCTGTTTATGTGTAATAACTCTTTACTTGTTAAGGTGCTAATCTCTGACTTCATGTGTTCAGGATCCTGCTGCTAATTTTACTGTCTGCTTTCTTTACAGTTGAAAAAAAATTTAAAAATTAAAAAATTTAAGATGGAAGATATAAAAAAATGTAAGATGTCCTGTGTTTAAGCAGATGGTATAGGTCTACTTTATCTGGTCTAATTTCTTAGGTTTTTTCTTGATACGCCCTGTCATGGGCACTGAACTTACATTTTCCCCACCGTTCTGTTGATGTAAAATGGTTTTGTTCTTAACATGTAAATCTGCAATCACTTTAAGACTGATTTTTGGTATAACTGAAGGAGGAATCCTTTTCCCAATGACAGTGTTCCAACATTACCAGCTAAGTAAGTTTCTCCTACCAACATAAATGACACCGCATCACATATTAATTCTAAACATATTTATGGATTTTTATCTTATTTGCTGTTTTTCTTCTATTGACACTATTTTTCATTATGAATATACTTTCACTGTATTTAAGGCAATATTCTTAATCTCTGTATCCAAATAAATTTTCACTGTCATTCTAATTGGTCCCCAGATGAACTTCAAAGGTTTCCTTTTAATTGGATATAAAAAGAGATGACCTTGAAGGTGATTCACACCCAGGACGTATCGTCCGCCACCACTCGGGTTCTGTACATATCATCTAGTACTAGTTTAGCATTTTCTTCACACAAATCCCTTCTGAAAAATACTTAGGATTTTTGTAGCTGTTATGTTCTTGTGGCCCTCCCCACATATGGTCCAGTTGGTTGGGGTGTGTGTGTTTTTGTGTGTGTGTGTGTGTGTGTGTGTGTGTTCCTCCTCACTAGTTAATTTCCTTGGAGTTTTGAGCAGATAATGCTACCCTCTGTTAGTCATGGACAAACATGACTCTTTCTGGAATTCATATCACATATATCTCTGTCTCTCTGTCTCTCCCTCTCTGTCTCTCTCTGTCTCTCCTCCCTTCTGCCTTTCTCTCCCCTCCCCCTCTCATCTTCTTGAACTGGCTATCCTTTCCACAATAGCACTGAAGAGTTGTTGGCATTCCCAGGCTCTAAATTCTGTGCTGAGGTAACGACAGGCAGGTAGCTAGGTGTCTCTGTAACATGAAACATTACCCTGCATTCCCAATTTAGTCTTTTGTTTATAGATGTGACCACTGACTTCCATCAGTGCCCAATTTAGAAGCTGTTAGCTGGTGGTACACTCTCCCTTCTCCTGGCCACTGCAGTGATTTAATTGTTTTACCAGGCTTCCTAAAAGCAAAACATTCTTGGAAGAAGTTTTACTTGGCTTGGCAGAGCACATCTCCCCTAAATTCTCTAGATGTGTATATCCTTTTGCTAATTTTGCTGAATTTCAGCTTCAGTGTACTCAAGTTTCCCATCTGTATAATCAGTGTAAATAGTCGCCTGATGGCCAAACAAACAGGGTGGGGATTTATGATTTTTTAAAGTCTGCAATAGCATACATAACCTAGGTCCTTGAAGATATCACTAAACTCTGTCACAAAATCTTCTGGCCTGTCAGATTTTTCAGAATATTCCCATTATTGCTGGGGTGTTAGTTTCATGGTCTTTTCTCATAAATTTCTCTGGAAACTGTTTCTTGGATAGTATTTTACTGCTTGGTAAACATAATTTTAAAAACATTTTGCCATTTTGTCTTTCTAATATTATATCTTTGAGTTTACCCTCCCTCCCTTCCTTTTATTACCTGGGCAGAGAGCTGCCTTCTTTTATTTTTTTCCTGAAAACAGCAGTTCTTGGGGGAATCTGTCTTGTTTGTTTGTTTGTCTTAAGACTCACGGACCTGAAGCTTGATAAATATGTGACTTGTATGTAGTCAGTCATTCAAATAGGTTTATTCTGGGGCAGTCAGCTCCACTTCCTGTGAGAAGTCCTGTTGCCCACAGGAGAAGTCCCCTGCAGCCAAATTTCTACCAAACAACCTAAAAGTTCTGACATGGACTAGCTTTGCTATGGACACTAGTCTTAACCCATACCAGCCAAACCATCTCTCCTGGCAACTTGGAGTTTAGAATCAGAGATGGTAATTAAATGTGTCTATTTGCTCAGATGAATCATTAACATCGCTGCTCCTTATGACAGCCTGAATTTCCTGTACTTTGTGAAACGCCCTTATAACTTTGTAGCAAATCCACTTATTCTTCTGTATATGATTTGAATATGTTCCTGCTATTCTCAGTCAGATGATACTTAAATGAGACAGTTGCCAAGGGCTAGGCAGTCATCATATCACCACGCCTAGGATATGACAGTGTCATATTGTCATAGCTTCAACTGATGAAACTGCCCGGGTTGTAGGAATGTCAGTCCCTCTGTTACCTTGGAATTTAAATCTTCACAAAACTGCCATAAAAAATGTCTGCCTTGTACATCAGAAGTCATCCTGGTCGTATGAGCTCCAGGCCAGGGCCTTTCCGACAGAGTAAGGACTCCTGCCAAACTCAACATGGGGAGAAACTGTGGAACAGCTGGGAGCTGCAGAGAAGAATGGAAAGGGTGGCAGCCAACCACATCACCACTGAGCCTTCTAGATACACCATGTGGGCTGAGGTGAGTTGTTGCATCAGAGGTGCCGTGGCAGGAGCTGGTGACTTTAAGGAGAACCAGAATAAACGTCCTAAGACAGGCGGTTGGAAATATTTTCACATTTGTGTGTGTGTGTGTGTGTGTCTGTAAATTTATTTCATCCTGTGTGTCTGTTTCTGTGCATATGAATGCAGTGCCCATAGAGGCCAGAAGAGGGCATCAGATTGTGAGGTTCACTACATGAGTGCTGAACTCAGGTCCTCTGGGAGAGCAACAGTGCTCTCAACTGTGGAGATATCTCTCCAACCTTCATGTCAGAAGTCTTAAGGATTTTTTTTTTGAGGATGAGTGGTATAGAATCTAGAGAGCTGTGTAGAATGACTAAAGCAAGTGGCATGGCTGTTTTTATGGATGCATCCATGAGCACAAGAACCAGCCTATGGCCCTGAGGGGACCAGTTGCCAATGACATCTACAATGGCTTAGAGGCAATATTCTGGAAGCATGCCATTCGCAAACACCCATTATGAGTTCTATGCTTCTGGAGTTCTCGGTGAGGCTACCAGAAGACCCAGAAGATCCTTCCACATGGAAGGTCATTTCCATTTCTAGTGAAAATCTCACTCCAAGCATGATGGAGAGGACTGTATACAGTTGCCAGGATGGTAGCCTCCCAATGCCTGGGTTTTAACCCCTGAGAGCTATGTCTTCTTTAAGAAAAAGTCTTTGCAGATGTGTTGGAGTTAAGATGTCATCAGTGGCCACTTGGTTGTCATTTTTGCTGGATGTTAAGGATACAAGCAGCAAACAAATCAGACCTGGCTCTACCTTCATGGGCTGCCTTTGGCTCTTCCTGGGAGAGGCTGAATCTTCCAATGTAGTCTTCTTCCTTCTTTGCTCTTGGCCTTGGCTTCCTATTTCCAGACCCATTAGCCATGTCTTGCCTGCCCCATGAGCCTGGCACTGTTTGAACTCATGTCCAAGGCTGGCAGACTGAGTGAATGAGAAGCTAATTCTTCAGCCAGATCCCCACAAATAGACTGGAAGGACAGCAATAGAAGCCACAGAAGGATCGTTCTGAGTTCTGATGATATAGAGTTCCAGGGTAGGTGAGCTGAAAGGCTGGAGGCAGACAGGCTACAGGGATATGTAAAGTGGGATGGTAGCGTGACTGGTGCTGAATAGCTGGGGCTGTAAGCCTTAACAGGTGCCTAGCTAGTGAGCCTTTAAACCACTACAGGGTGCCAATCAAGCCACTTCCACAAATCTGCTGGCTCTTTGGAGCCCAGAGCCTCCCAGTTTGCAATCTTTGCTCTGATTCTCTTTCAAAGCCTGCCGTGTGAATGAGACACCCACACAGTTGCCTTTGGATCCTAGTACAGCAATGCCTGGTGGCTTGTTGGTGTCTTTATTGATTTATTCATTCAATAAAGGTATAGTGGGCACCTGGTCAATGCAGGGTGCTGCATTCCTCCATGTTGAGGTTGCTGAACCAGGGGAAGGGTAGCCTCATTCACACAAAGCACACATTTCCCCAAGTGGGAATGGAGCAAGAGTTTGACATCTTAGTACGGAGGAAATGGCTATTTCAGACAGGAAGGTCTCTGTCCTGAGTACACTGGGCTAAGGTTTGAATGAAGAGAAAGCCTAGGCAACAGAGAATTCTAGGAAATAAGTGCAAAGGCCCTGAGGCAGAGTGGTCCATAGCTGAGTCTAAAGTGGCTGTCACAGACAATCTTACAGGCCACTGTTAGAGCCTGTATGTTTTATTATTCTGTTGTCAAGTGTGTGTGTGTGTGTGTGTGTGTGTGTGTGTGTGTGTAGATGTAATGGCCCTAGGTTGAAATCAGGAATCATCCTTAATCAATTTTACTCTTTATTCATGATATAGATTCTCTCAATCAAATTCAGAGCTTGATGTCATGGGGATCCCCTGTCTCTACTTCTGAGATTGGAATTATAGGTGGATTGGAATTATAGGTGGACCTTCATGCTCAAAGGACATTTTTATTGAGTGTCTGGGGATAAGAACTCAGGTATCAATGCTTGTACAGAGAGTGCCTAACCTCTGAGCTATCTCTACAGCTCCATTTTATGAAGTTATACTCACCCATGAATCTAGAAAGTGACCCTAACTTCATCTCTGGGTTGGAAAATATACATCTAATCTTGTTCTTAAAGCCTCTTATTGCAAAAATTTTTTAGTATTATTTACTGTTTAGGGGATGGCAGGGGCCTACGGGAGAGGAGAGAGCAAGATTTAAAGCTAGTTCAGGGACTGGCTCTTCATACATGCTCTTGATGCAAATGTTCTAATTTGCCTTCTATTGCTGTGATACACACCATGACCAAAAGCAACCTAGGAAGGAGAAGGCTTATTTCAGCTTCTAGCTTACAAACCACCACCAAGGGAAACAAGGGCAGCTATTCAAGCATGAAGTCACAGATGAAGACTGCTTACTGGCTTACTCTCACACTTATGCCCCACTGCCTTTTTTATACAACCAGGCCCACCTGCCTAGGGATGGCACTGCCCACAGTGGGCTAGGCCCTTCCACATCAGTCATGTGAGACAAATTAGTCAAGACAATACCCCCCTCCAAGTCATGTCCACAAGCCATCTGATGGAGGCAATTCCTCAGTTGAGGCATCCTCTTCCCAAATGTTTGTGTCACAATAACAAATGTATCTGTTATACGTCATAGTTAAATATACTATATATTCTTGAGTAGCCATGATGTATGAAAGCAAACTGTACGTGCAGGACATGGCTGTTGCAGTTTTTTCCCAGACTTTTCCCCAGAGCCTGAGACGTCCCTGGGTGCCAACGGTTGCAAAAGTGATCAAAATAGAAATTTGTCTGGGATGGGGTGAGGAGTGCTGAAGTCCCTCAGAAATGCAAAAGATACAGGTAAAGGAGATTACTGCACCAATGGGGGCAGGAAATTAAAATATCAAAGTGAGGAGGGGTTCTGATGTGAACTGGGGAGATGGGAAGACAGTTGTAATTGTAAGTAGAAAGGTTAGGTAGACACTGAAGCACAGGCTTTGTAAACCTGAGGAGTAAGCCACGGTGATAACTGGGGGAATCTAGCAAGACATGCACATGTGGGTGTAGTAGCTTCAAGGCAGTGTACCAAGGGAGGGTGACTTGGCCTGTAGTTAGAAAGAGGTCTGATGGAGCTGCGGAGCACATGATCAGGGCTGTGCTGTTCTGTACTCCTCCGCCTCCTCCCTTCTCTATCCATCCAGTGCTCCCTGCCCACCAGGCCTCAGTTCAACTGCCATCTTCCCTGGCAGACACTCTCAGACCAGACCAGCTTAAATTCACAGCCTCCACCCTCAGCAGTATGCTTATGGCCCTTGTCCTTATTTGTCCCTGAGTCCTGCTGGAGATTAATGTTTGCAGGTTTCCCTGAGTAGAAATCATGGGTTGCTGATGTGGGGGTTTTTCATCAAGATGAAGAGTAGAGATTTTCAGGGCAGGGAATTCCTCCAGGATAGGCCAGGCATAGACTGCAAACTCATCTGGCCCAATGAGGAAGCCTTTAAGACCATAGGTGATCCTGGTACAGTCTCCATGTGAGTCTCATTTTATGGAGAAGTCAGTCTTGAAGGAGTAGTTTTTCAGATATTCAGTAAATTTGTCCTTTAGAGAGAGAGAGAGAGAGGAAGAGAGAGAGAGAGAGAAACACAGAGACAGACAGAAGACAGGTAGACAGACAGACAGACATGAGAGGATCTGGCAGCTGGCATGCCAGAATGAAAAAGGACAGTAAAATTTGACACTTTCTGTGAATACTGACAGAGTGACCACCACTCTTAGGTATCCTGCCTCTGTAAAATGGGGGTGGGATGGGGTGGGTATCTTACCCAAACTGTCCCCTCTGTGTTGAGAATGACTAGAGGCATTGCATTGCTTGCAAGCAAGAACAGTTTACACTGTGGGCACTTTGAAATACTCCACACTTGCCACCTCTATGAAGGTTCCGATCTATCTAATGTGGGCAAGAACTGGGAGAACCCACATGGAGGCTGGATAGAGAGACAGGGCAGTTTGGTCTCATGATATTTCAGATGTGAGATGGTTTGAATTTTCTCTGCTGCTGGCAAGAGTGGTTGGTCATCCACATGGTGAGTTCGTACAAGTGGTCCCAGAGAAGCCTACTGAAAGGAGTCATTTCCCAACATAGAAATAAGAGACATGAATCGATTTGTATAAGGTCACACAGTGCAAAGCTGGGACTTGTACCCTGGCTGTCTGCTGCAAATTCAGCGTTTTCTTCTCAGGCTCCTTACTGAAGTGACTTCCTCCCCAGAATAACTCACTCTCTCTCAGACAAAAGCACTGGGGCCCCACCCCAGCCTTCCTAAGATTATATTTGTGATAACATGCTAATCTAATTACCCCATGTTTTCAGCATTCGAGAAAAGAAAACAGTTGGGTTATTGATGCAGCTGAAGTTTGCTGCTAGCACACAAGCACAGACCACACCTGTGTGTGTGTGTGTGTGTGTGTGTGTGTGTGTGTGTGTGTGTACGTGTTTCTGCCTTTACAGCTGAGGGCTCTCTGTAAAAGCACGTGTTGTTCTGTTACCTTTGGGTCTAGTGAGGCTTCTGCATTCTGTAGACACCAGTAAAGGTTTGTAAAAATGAATGAATGAACAGCCACCTAAAGAGCTGTGCTCCGGAGGAGGAATACCTCCAGTCTCTCCTTCAGCTCCCCTCCAAGGCACCAAGGGGCTTATTAATTATGGATGAGGCTGGAAGCTCTGAAACAGAAGCTGATGTGGGTATAATCACACCCTGTGTTTGCATGATCATAAGTAGATTATTAAAAATGGATAAGGCAGACATAATTGGGCTCCAGCCTACCAGAAATCTTAGAGGAAGCAGATGGAACGTTTGGGCATTTTCTGTGCTTTAATCTAAACCAGCAGGAAAAAAAGAGGAATTGATTAGAAGATTGTCTTTCACATCCCATTATTGATGCTAGCGCTATCATTAGCAAAGGGGTCGCTGGAAGGGCTCCCCCAAGAACAGAACTGAGAGAGACATGGGAAATTTTATTTAGCGAGAGTTCAACTTTGTTCAGCTCGTCAGACTCCTTTCTGCACTTGGGCATCTGGCCAAACTTGTAAATGAATTTTTTTTCCCTCAACATATTTCCCTTTCATTTTACAGCAAGGCTGGAAAAGAAATTATATTAACGAATTTTCCACTGTTTATGCTTAAAAACCACCTCAAATACCCATCAAGGGTCTATGGATGGGGGCAGTTCCTTAAAAGCAACCCTCTGATGGCTTCTCACTTGAAAGAGGAAGACAGTGTGTCACAGGCTTATGTGAAGACAGGGAGTATCCTGTGAAACAAACGGAGATCCTCTTTCCCTCGTAAGATGTTTAAAATGTGGAAGTTCACAGTAGTATCTTCACTACTCTCCTTATCACAAACTCTTGAACTCACATCTTTTCAGGAGAGTGGGACCTGGACCTATTTATTTATTCATTCATTTGTTTGTTTGAGGGAAGGATGGATGGGCAGCATCTCATTATGTAACCCCGCTGGCTACATCTCATGGCAATCCTCTTGCCTCAGACTCCTGAGTGCTTGCTTTGTAGGCATGAACCACCATGCTCAGCAACGTGTGTGTGTGTGTGTGTGTGTGTGTGTGTGTGTGTGTGTGTTTTACCTCTGTAGGTGTGGAGGTGTATGCAGGTGCGTGTGTATGCACATGAATGTGGAGATTGCTGAACTACCTCCAGGGTCATTCTACTTTGTCTTTTGAGAAAATCACCCACTGGAATCTGGACCACAGTGATTCAGACAGACTAGCTAGTCAGAGGATCCCCAAAGATCCACCTATGTTCCCTTCCTCAGTGCGGGGATAACAGGTGTGTGTTCTATGCCTGGCTTTTTCAGTGTAGGTCCTGGGTATCAAACACAGGCCCTCGGGCTTGCAAGGCAAGCACTTTACCAACTGAGCTATCCCCCCAAGCCTTCAGCGCTGATTGCTAAATTTTGAATGAGGAGTTACTTAGCTCAGTGAGTCTCCTAGTCATCACTGATAAAACAGAGGTCTTAGTAACATTCACTCTGGGGCACTGTAGGATTTCATTGGAGCAGTATGTCATATACATAGGTCCCAACTAATGTTGGCTCAACAAATCATTGTTCAACTTCACTGTGGTAGTACAGTGATGTACAGTGATCCTCACTCAGTAGTGACTACACTTTAATTCTGACCTTGCCCTGGGCTAGTGTTGCATGTATCCATCTTTTCCTGACGCAATAGCTAGCATCAGCTAGCTACAGTTTTCAGCTGGGCATGTTGTCATAGCTGGGGAGATACAGCCAACTCTACAGTACACTGTGATGCTAGCTAAGCTGGGATATTCAGAATGTTGGGAGTGACATGCATTATTGACTGATATTTTCAGTGCACTGTGTGTATTTGGAGACTGTAACATCCCTTTAGTATCAGCTTACAGCCTTGGGACAATGCCTCTTGTAATTATACTCAGCAGTGAGCACAGGGCTTCCTTGTATATGGTGTAACCTTGATTGGTGTGTTTTTATTCTCTGCACTAGACACCTTTAAGCATCCTATATAAGAGAGTCAAGCCGTGGGAATGGCCCTGCTCTGCTCTTACCATGGAAAAGCCAAGGAGAGTTGAGACACAAGGCAAGAGAACAGTCAGTAGAAGAACCCAGGGAACTCCTAGCCTAGACTTTTACTGAGGGTAAGCTACTCCCCTGGAGGTCACTGCCAACTTGATGGCCCCTCTGCAACCAAAGAGAAGCAGATATAAGCCTAGCCTGTTCTTCCAGGGTCTAGCTTCTTACCCATGTGCCTCTTGTACATTCTATCACTATTTTGAGAGTTGCAAATGATTTAAAATATATTATTATACAGTTATACAATGCCATTTTCATGCTTGTATGTAACATACTTTGAGCATGTTCCTCCCCAGCCCCCACCACTCACTTCAATCTCCATCTCCCACGTCTGTCCATTATAATGTTTTGTTCTCCAGGCTTGGCTTCTATTCTCATGTCATATGTACATGTGGGATTTTCATTTACATAATATTCATTAAGTGTGTGTGTGTGTGTGTGTAGGTCAGAGGACAATTTGGGGAAGTTGGTTCTCTCCCTCTAATTTGTGGCTCCTGGGAATTGAACCTAAGTCATCAGTTTGGGGGCAAATACCTTTTCCCAGTGAGCCATCTCACCAGCCCCAATATATGATATTTTATGAATACATAAATTTCAAGACCCACAAATCAAGGAAACTATTTGTCTTCCTCAGACCATCTTTCCCGTCAGAAATGCTCGCACTGAAATAGTTGGGGATGGTGAAATCTGGAGCCTAACTAAGGTGGAAATCTGGACTTCTGCACTGGGTTGCCAGAGACCAGTTCTAGGTTAGCACAGGGTTCCATTTCTGGGAGAGACCTACAACTTACATATGTGAATGGTCTGAAGAAACTGTATCAGGACTGACAGTCAAGGGAACCCTCTGAAGCTTTCAGTGAGAGCCAGAAACAGACTGACTCCATGACAGGCTTCAAATTGGCAGTTCAGGAAGCCTAAGCCCCTTTCCAAGAACTGGGCAAGTCTAGGCAAGTCCAGGGCTCAGAAGCTGCCCCTCTGCCTGGCTTGAGGCAAGGATGATGGGTCAGCAGCAGTTTCCAGACTTCCCCAGCAAGGGTTCTGGAATGTCCTTAAAGATAGAATCAACAATACAGGTCACCTACACCCCCCTTGACATTTCCCTAATGTGCTTTAATTTGGGCCTGTGAGCTTACTTGGTCATCTTCATCTTTATAGATGGTTGACCCCAGCATGCTGGGCTTCTGCAGAATAAAATATTCTTTCCATTTATGTACTATTTGAGTCCAGGGTATCATTCTTCGGTGAATCACGAACCCTTATGAGATAAGACCACTTGGCCAGTCTGCTTCTTACTTTTATGCAGTTTACAGAGGGTGCCTTTATTGAAAAACTTGAAAAGTTTATAGAAATCCATAGTCTATGTTGTGATCAAGTCCTCTCCCATGTGCATGGCCTTACAGTGCGTATCCCACCAAATGAGTTCATCCATGGCCTGCCATGCTTAGAAGGCAGAAAGACTTTGTGGAAGTAATGGGGAGATTTTCTATATGTATCTTTTGTACCACTTACCACCCATCCATCCCTCTAACAGCTGTGGTGTGCTGACATTCTTCTTAGGATTTGGGGGCGGAGCCAAATCCCTGCTTAAGAAGTAAGCAGGTACCTGTGCTTGACCAGGCAAAATATTCTGTTCCTGGGAGTGAGGTGTGGTACAAAGATGAGCGGATGATGCAGGAGCCTAAGAAGACTTCCTGAGGATGCTAAGAGAAGAGAAATGTTCTCTCTCTCTCTCTCTCTCTCTCTCTCTCTCTCTCTGTATGTGTGTGTATGTGTGTGTGTGTGTGTGTGTGTGTGTGTGTGTGTGAGAGAGAGAGAGAGAGAGAGAGAGAGAGAGAGAGAGAGAGAGAAGAGCCTGATAACTCAAAGGCCAGTGCCACTCCTGAACTTCTACAATGCTCCCAGAAAGCAGCTGAGCCTTGGCAGTGGTCAGCAGGAAAGAAAAATAGCTTCCCCCAAAATGTGGGTGTCACATGAGCTGGCAAGAATCTGCCACTCTGCTAGGTGTGGACATTGAGGGTGTTTGAAACTGCTATGATGGCCTTCCTATTGTGAAGTGTCAGCCCAGAGGCAGGGCTGGCACTGTCTTCACCTTCCTTCTGAGTCTCAATCCCTATACTGATCACTTTGTTGTGGTGGCTATAAAGTACCAAACTGGAGCAACTGAAGGAGGAAAGGGCTTACTCATAATTGTGATTGCAGAGAGAGAAAGGTCATCATGGCAGGGAATACATAGGCATGGCCGAGGAGCAGGAGGGAGGGAAGGAGGGAGGGAGGGGGAGAGAGGGAGAATGGGAAGTAGGCAAAGCCATAAACCCTTAAAGCCTGTCTCCAGTCACATGCTTCCTAAAAGTCTCATAATCTCAAGCAGCGCCACCCACTGGAACCAAGTAGTCAAACACACACACAAGCCTGCGAGGGACATTTTCATTCCAACTACCAGTCTCTAAATTGGAAAAATCTCTCACATTAAGGTCCATGTGCAAAAAGATGATAGAAAAAATCCACTGGAGTAAAAAAATGGGCTGGAGAGATGGTTCTGTGGTTGAGAGCACTTGCTATTCTCATGGAGGACCCAGGTACAGTTTCCAGCACCCATATGGAGGCTAACAACTGTCTGTAACTGTCTGTTCCAGGAGACCTGATACCCCTCCTGACATCCACAGACACTACAGGCGAATAATATATATACATACAATCAGGCACACATACACATAAAATAAAATAAATATTTTTAAAACGAAAAAAGTTACCAGACTCAAATGGAAGTCTAATTAATTAAAAACAATAAAAAGAGAAAAAAAGTAAAGTCTGTGAAGAATGTCTGTCATAAAAGGGAAGCGGAAAAATGTTCTTTTCAGAATGATCTACTGCAGGAAGCAGAAACAAATTCCAACAGCATCCCTTTGTACTATCAAAAAATTGCTTTAAGAAATGCAGACTCCATGAAACTAAAATATGGATGTGAGGAGAAAGCAAAGAAAAAATAATTTTGCTTTTAAGGCATAGAGAGACTGAACTATTTAAAATGCATCTGATGCAGTAACAGCTAAATTAGAGAAGTAGAAAACAGCTCAGAGGATGTTGGCCAACTGAAGCAAGTGCCACTGGACCCAGGGGAACAGGATCAAGAGGACATGTGGAAGACCAACGGCATAATACGGCCGAGGAAGTGTACATTTGTGGTTGGGTTTGGTGGCTCAGGGTTATAATCTGCCAGTAATCGCAGCACTGGGGAAAATGGAGCAAAAGGAGTGTGAGTTCAAAGTCACTTGGAACCTCACTACTGAAGTAGCAGTCTAAAAACTACATATACATATATAGATATATGTATCTACACACACACACCAACACACATACAAATGGAGTACCATATAAGGTAAGATAATGCCTCCTTTAGACACAGGCTAACAAATAAAAATCCCAGTGTCAAAAATGGGTTAACTTTATTGGAGATGCTGGCCAGTGAGGCTCTAATATTATAGGCTATTGCTATGTCTCTTGGTTACATCCCAGAGCTTGCTGTAAGACCTGAATGCTGAAGACAACCATACTTGAGTCAGAGCTTGGAGATATTAAGCTGATACTTCATCCCTACTGTCTAGCTTTCATGGTGCTTGAAGGCCTGATGTATATATACTATGAAAGGAGAAAAATAATCACCAGTCTTACCTGACTGTGAAGCCAATGAACTACAATAACAACTGGCCTGGGAAGCCATGCCCAGTGGTGTATAGTGGCACAGGTGTTACGGTGATAACCAACAACCTTCTGATTGGATTTAAGACCCACTCCACAGGAAGGAAATCATACCTTACACCATTATCAGAGCCAAGAACATGTGTCTAGACAGGTTGTAAAGAAGAACCTACTACTATTGTTCTGCTAAATAGACAAAACAATAATACAACTGCTAATAATTTATTATTATATCCATAGATCAATGCATTTGTCAGTATTCAGGGGAGAAGCTTCTCTTTTTTGCAGTACATGGGAGTTAACACAGACACCCACAACTGGTCAAGTTACAGAGAATGAGAGACTGCAGACTCCTCAGACTTAAATTGGACATCTATACACACCCCTCTTCCCAAGGTTCAAGGATCACTTCAGAAGGGGTTGGGGTGGGAAGACTATATGAACCAGAAGAGGTGAACGACTACAACAAAGCTGCTTTCCAAACACCACAGGGCAGTAGCACATATGAACTCACGGCAGTTGTGAGCATGCCCAAGACCTGTACAAGCTCCCGCCCGGAGGAGGGAGGTGGGCATGAACCTCACCCCTAGCTGAGAAGCTATTGGACAAATGCTGGGAGAGGGAGAGTCAGTTTTCTGAAGAATATGGTCCCTGGTGAGGTGATCATGCTCCAGCGGATGGCTCTATACCCAGAGTATACGGGCAGCACAAATTGGAAGCCACAGATGTTTTGTCTGTCTGTTTTGGAGAATACATACAGCTGGGAGTGTGAGGAAGAGAAGTGGGTTAGGGAGCATTTCAGGGAGGGATGAAAATTATCAAAATATAGTCTATGAAATTCTCAAAGAATTATTAAAAAATAAATCACAAAGAAAAAAGGAGAAGAAAAAAAATACCTTAGGACTTTGAAAATAAATCAGTGTTAGAGAGTTTGCCGGGCATGTGCAAGCCCCTGGGTTTGAACCCCAAGAGAAAGGAAGAAATGGTGGGGCACATGGGGAGGAAAGATAGAGAGAGTGGGAGGAAATATAAGTGTCATGCAAGAATAATACAGAATAAATGTAATAGAAATAGTAATATTCAATGTGACGGGAAAATGTTCCCGAGTTAAACAAAAACCTGGGTCTGTGTTTCAGAATACAAATCAAATCAGAAAAAATTTATGAAAAGAGACATGCATCCTGGTGAAGCCCTAACTTCAAGGAAAAGATCGTTATAAATACCCAGGAGGGGAAGCTTATAAAGGAGAGGGGGCCGCCCTGCCTCACATCCCACATCCGAGGCAGGAGACATCAAAGACAACACCATGATTTAAGGGTTCTGAAGCTTGCACCCTCAGGGCTCTCCATACACAGCCCCACTGCTGTTCCACCCGACTCCAGCCACAGGAGGGAATTCTCTAGGGTTCAACAGCCCAGCAGTTCCAATACCCACCCTCTACAGGATTGAAGGCAGATGGCAGCCATCTCTCAGGTGGTTCAAAACATAATTGTGAGACCACATGCCCATGGTTGAAAATTGAAAACCTAGATGCTTTTCTAGAGAAAAAAAAAAAAAAACCAAACTCATCAAAACTGACTAGTGAGAATTAACCTGCTTAGACCAGTAACTGTGCTAAGCTTCTTGCTGATTAGGCAACGAGCCTAGGAGGAAGCCCCATCTCTGTGTTTGTGTGTTTGTGTGTGTGGGGGGTATATTTTGGCTTCTAGGTCTGGGAACTGTGGGCAGGGGAAGGGGAGAGTTTTCCATAATTGTGTGTATAGCAGCCTCCCTGTGTTAGAGGAAGCCCAATCACCATGTTACCTCCTGCTTTAGTTTCTCTGCCTGCCCAGTGGTCATCTCAGGCTGCAGGGGGTTGGGGTGGTTGTGGAGGGAAGTATCGGGGGGTTCCCTGTGACCTTGGCAGCCTTAGACGGTCCTGGGTCTAGCACAGATTCCTTGGTCTTTCTTAGTCCTTGTGCTCCAGCATCCTGAGTAGCTGGGATTGCATCCATGTACCACTGCACCTAGGTAACCTGAAATATCTGTAATACCGGTGACGCCATTCTTAGTGCAAGTTCAATTTTCCTTATGCAAAGTACTGGTGACCAGTAATATTTCAGATTTTTAAGTTTTTGTTATGGGATATTTACATACATCTAATGAGATATTTTATAGACAGGACCCAAGTTTAAACACAATATAATAAATTTCACATACAGCTTACTACAAAACAGGACAGTAGTTTTATGGAGTATTCTCAGTGCAGTGGTCCTTGACTGTCACTCATAATATAAGGTCACATATGTAATCTTTCACTTGTGGCATGGGGTCAGCCTTTAAACAGTTTTGAATCTTAAGGGTATTTGGGATTTGGGACTTTTGGATTACGAATGCTCAAACTATGTCCAAACCCCTGTGCACATAAACTATGTGTAAACCCCTGTGCACATAAACCATGTCTAAACCGCTGTGCACATTGTCCTCCTGTTATGCTGTGTTGATTCTTATTGAGGGGTGATAGGAGGAAAAGGAAGCACACAGGTGCCTGTGTTAAATGGTTATTGTTCTCAGAAGTCCATAATTCTCCTTTTCATTTATTCATGGACTCATGAGCTAGCAATGGTAGACAATTTACCGAATATTTCCCTTTTTCTGTGGAAGAGGCCATTTAGAACTCTCCAATGTACAGTCCTATCAACATAGATTTAAAAACACATCCAGGGGGAAAAACAAGAAACAAATGAGGGCACCCTGGGTGATTTACTGGTCACACCCACTCTCTATGATGTTCAGTAGCAAGCAAACTTAATCATTGATTATTATGGTTGGATCTAAATATCCCTAGCGGGGCCATGTATTGAATGCTCAACCCCCATTGCAGCAAGAGACCATAATCTACTGGTTGTAGCTGGATGGGATGTTGAGAGGCACTAGAAACTTTGGAAGGGTGGGGCCCAGTTGGAGCAAATGAGATATGGAGGGTTTACCCTTGAAGGATACAGTCTCATTCATTCATACATTCAAACATTCATACATACATACATGCATGCATACATACATGCATACATACATCATCCATTCATCCATCTATTCTCTGTCTCTCTCCCCCTTCTTCCTCCCCTCCCCATTCCTGGCTCTCAGGAGTTGATTATCTTTGTTCCTCCAGAGCTTCTCACAACCTGAAACCTCTGAAATCACAAAAGACTTCATTCTCCTTTTTTAATTTGTTTAACTCAGGTATTTTCTCATAGCAAAAAAAGCTAGTAGTGATAGAAGGTGCACTAAAGATAACCTTTTTCAGGACAGTGATGGTGTAGAAATGGCTACAAGGGGTTTTTGGAGGCAGTAGAATATTCTATTAATGGAAAATGAATGGTTCCCCTGAAAAGCCATTACACAAATATAAGAATTTATCAAGCTTTTACACTTCAGATTTCTGTATTTTACAAATTGAAAAATTACACAATTTAAAATATATAGGTTGGTTAAATTTTTGAGAATTTCACACATTTATAGTATCTTTTGGTCATATTTACCCCTCTATCCAACACCCACTCCTCCTAGGTTCACCACCAATCACCACCCCTACCAACTTCATGTCCCGGCTCTCTCTTTCTCTCTCCCCCTCTCTCATAGCCTGCTGATTCCAGTTTGTGTTGCTTACATAGTTCTGAGTATGCAGCCATTCACTGGAATATGGTTGACTCACCATACCCTCAAAGAAAACTGATTCTCCTTCCAGTGGAAGCCAGGAGTGGAGCCTTGTGAGCTTCTCTGCCTTCCATGCTGGGCCTTGGCTGGCTTGATCTTGTGCAGGTCTTGTGCAGGCAACTGCAGATGCTGTGAGTTCCTATGTGCAACTGTCCTGTCCTGTCCAGAGCAATTGTTTCACTCCAGCCCTTCTGACTGTCTCTTACAGTCTCTTCTCCCCTCATCAAAGATGTCCCTGAGTCTTGGTGGGAGGGGTGTGACACTGAGGTCCCATTAGTGGCTGAGACTTTGTAGATACTCATTGTTTGTACTTTGAACAGTTAGTTACATGTCAGTTTTAAAAAATCTTCCACAATGTATGAAAACATATCCAATATAAAATATAATGGCATATGTAGTATTTTCTTTTAATTCTGTAACCTTTTGTGCATCAATTAGTCAAAACCTGGTTCTTTTCTCAATTTGAGAACTAAGATGCTAAAAGAGATGGGAAGTTTGAGGGGATTCTGTGAAGGAGCACTGGAAACATTTGTCATCTGGTCTGGAAAAATACAGCATGGATTAGGTTCCTTTGGGAACACCATTACCACCGCAGCAGGTGGTCCTCAGTGCTGGAGAGTCTGGGCTGCAGGGAGAAAAAGTATGTGATGTTTTCTGCAGGAGAAAAAGCCATCATTATAACCATCTGGAGGAAAGTCTTAAATAGAATGTGATACAGAGGAGGAGGAGGAGGAGGAGGAGCATCCTTGTAAAGAAGAGATTCATTAAGGGCTCGTGGTGGTTACAGTTAGCTGTCACCTTGACAAAAATCTAGATTCACTTGGAAGATGGGCCCCTGGGAATTCCTGCAGGAGATTATCTTGTATTCATTGAGGGGAAGATCATCCCACCATGGGTGGCATTATTCCCTAGCTGTGATCCTGAACTCTGTGAATGGAGAAAGAGCTGAGCTGCAGTGTGCATTCAGTCACAGGGCTCATGGGTTTGGGTGGGTTACAACAAGTGGCTTCAAGCTCCAGCTGTCTTGTCTTCCCTGCTATGATAGACGGTACCCTTAAGCTGTGAGCCAGAATAAGCCCTTTCTCCATTAAGTTGTTTTCTTTTTCAGGGAATCTTTTTGACCACAGCAATGGAAAAGTAGCTGAAACAGAACCTCATAAGGAGATCAAGAGGACATAACACACATGAAAGGGAAAACTAGAGATGCTGGTGTCTAAGAGGTCTCCTCTCTCAGGAGATTATCAACCACAGAGAATCTGCAGGCTTTCCCCTTTCCAGGGAGCCTGACAAGGGACCAGAGGAGATTTCGGTGTTAAGCTGGGAGGAAAGTTTTATTGAGCTTGTCTCATAAAGCATGGTTCTCATGACTGCCATTTACTACCACAATAATGCTGCATTTAAAACCTCCCACAAACTCAGGCCTTAAATATTAATCACTCAGTTGTGCCCATCTGTCTATAGGTAGACTGGAGTTTTACTGATGTACACCAGGCTTTCTCACCCTCAGCACCATTGACAATTTTTGTTTGCACGTGTATGTGCAAGCCTGCATGTATGCAGGTGTACATATAACTGTTCACGTATATGGTGGTCAGAGGACCATGTTGGGGATTGCTTTACAGACATCATCTACCTTTATTTTTCTTTGATGCAAATTCCCTCACTGGCCTGGAACTCATCAAGTAGATGAGGCTGGCTGGCCAATGAGTTCCATGGATGTCTGTTTCCATTTCCCCAAAGTTTGGATTATAAGCACGCACCACCAATACTCAGAATTGTTTTTTAAAAAATGCAGATGCTGGGAATTGAACTTGGGTCCCTGTGCTTTCATGGTAAGCACTTTACTGACTGAGATATCTCCCCAGTCCTTCTACTGACATCTGAGGTCAGATAGGTATTCATTGTGGAATTGCCCTGTGCAGTGAAAGATATTTAATATATCCCTGCCTTCTACATATGGGTGCCTATAGTAGCTACCCTACCAAAGGTTGTGGCTGTGGCAACTAAACATGTCTATGGACACTTGTCACATCTTCTCTAATAGGAAAAACATCTCTTTTGGCTAAGAGCACTGGTATGATAAGCTGCATTTGGGATGGGCTCAGGTGGGCTCCGGTGGGTTCACACTGCTCCTAATGTCTCATCGGTAACAAGCTAGTTACCTGAGATGTGCTTTTCTCATGGGCAACTTCAGAGGACTCAGAGAAATATGCTACCAGACATATTATAGATCACTGATCATGAGCAGCCATCATCCATTAAGCAAAGTATGCTACATGGACAAAGTATGCCTGTGATACTGGAGCACGGAAGCACAATAAAGCCCTCAGGAATGGGGATAGCAACCATTCCTGTTGGATAATGACCAGACTATCAACATTATAATTGACCTTAAATTACACTGGTCTGAGTAGCTCTTTATTTTTAATCTTAAACCATCATATGGGGAACTCGGGAAATGCAATCTACCAAGGAGAGAATGGAAACCTGTCACAGCAGTGAAGGCTTCTAAATCCAGTGCTGGCAGTTGAAGAGGGCAGATCCCTGGAGTTCCTGGCTAGTCAGTTCAGCCTACTTGGTGAGCAACAGGCCAATGGGAGAGACCTTGTTTCTAAAAACAAGGTGGATGGCTCCTGAAAAGACCTCTGCCCTTCACATGCACACACACAAACATGTTCATTTATATACACACACACACACACACACACAAACACACACACACAGAGTCCCCTGACACACACAAAGGAAAAGTAAGGGATGTGTAACACCCATGAATCAGGAAAACAGGAGCCATTTTGGAGAACTCAGTTGTTGCAGGCCCAGCTAACATCTGCCTATGGTGGTAGGAGAGAGACTAAGCAAGAACTAATTGGCTCAATGATCTCATGCACCCCATGGAGACATGAGAGGTGATAAATTATTGGTTAACTTAGCTGAGTTTTGAGGCAGCTTGGTGTCTGATAACCAGAACACTGCCATGTCTTTGCCCACTGATATTTCTAGTGCTTGGTCACACTGGGAGGAATAGCATGTCCTTCTATCCTCAGTATGAACAGCTGTGGTCTGGACCACTCAAACATTGCTCTCCCATCTCTGAATACAGTATCTGTCCTCGTTTGCATTGCTGTGATAAGTACCACAACCAAAAGCAGCTTAGGAGGAAAGGATGTGTTTGGCTTGCATGCCCATCACTGAGCAAGCCAAGGCAGGAACTAAAGGCAGGAACCTGGAAGCTGAAGTGGAGCCCATTGGCAAATACTGCTTATGGCTTGCTCCTTGTGACTTATTCAGCTTTCTTGTACAATCCAGGACTACTTGCCCAGGGGTGGTGCTGCCCACAGTAAGCTGGACCCTCCCATATCAATCTTTAATCAAGAAGTACTCCACAAATGGGCAATCTGATGGAGAAATTTTCTCAATTGAGGTTCCTTTTCCCATTTGGCTCTATCTATGTCAAGTTGACAAAAAAACCACTACATCCCAGCTTGGAGAAAGCAGCTTTTCCCTGCATGTGGTTTGAACATAGATTCCAGAAAGGAGTTGCCATTTTTTGTTTGTTTTTTCTTTTCAAATAAAATTATAGGACACCCAGTTAAATTTAAACTTCAGATAAGCAGTAGACTTTTAGTGTAAGTATATCATATGAAAAATTGAATTTAACTAAGAAATACACTAAAAGGTATTATTTGTAGAAAATTCAAACTATTGTCTCCTTTAAAAATTTAAAGATTTTATTGCTATTTTATTAGATACTTTTCTCACTGCTGTGACAATATACCTGCAAAAGAGCAACTTAAGGAAGGAAAGGTTTATCATGGCCCAAGTTTGAGGAGACAGTCTACCATGGTGGGAAGTCATGAGGCAGAAGTATGAGGCAGCTGGTCACATTACATCTGCCCTCAGGAAGCAGAGAGAGAGAGAGAGAGAGAGAGAGAGAGAGAGAGAGAGAGAGAGATGCTGTTCTTGGTTTGCTTTCTCTTTTTAATTAAGTCGGGGTACCCAGACTAGGAGATGGTACCACCATCATGGTGGGTGTTCCTGCCTTAATTAACTTTTCCTAGGATATCCTTCAAAGATACACCCAGAGGCTGGTCTCATTAGATACTGGTTAATTGGAAATCAAAATGAACCACCACCCTACAAATACATATTATTAATTGTCCTAATGAATGGGACAATGAGATTTTCATGCAGATATACACCCTGCACTGGCCATGTCTGTCTACTCTACATCAAACCCCACCCCCAACACTCTCTACATCTATCTCCCCCAGCCCCACCCACATATCATGTTCAGGAACCTTTCCTAGTCCCTACTAATCTCTTTTCCTTTAAGTCAATCTTCCTTCTCTTTCTCTTTTACTTTCATTCAATGTGGTTTTTAGTTTTCACATCTAATTCCTTATGACTGAACAATACTTTCTATATATTATATATAATATGTATGTGTGTGGGGGTTAAATATGCTTGGCCCAGGGAACTATTAGAAGGTATGGCCTTGATGGAGGAAGTGTGTCACTGTGGGGATAGGCTTTGGGAGACCTTACTCCTAGCTGCCTAACACTGCCATGCTCCCTTGACAATAATGGACTAAACCTCTGAACCTGTAATCAAGCCCCAATTAAAAATTTTATCTATAAGAGTTGCATTGGTCATGGTGTCTCTTGACAGCAATAAAACCCTAACTAAGACTACATATACTGAAATTCAAACTTAATAGTGGAGGAGCAATTCTGTTCCCTGACTTTACTTCCAGGAGTGGGGATGATTCCTACTAAGCCAATAATGCACTGCAGTCCCTGACCCATAGTCAGCACTTCAAAATGTCCAAAGAGCTAGAAACCCTGGGTTTATGTGGTAACTATTCAAGTGGACACTTGTCTCTTGCTGAATTGAGTGCTTTGCTGAATTAGTCAAGCAGAATCTGAGAATGGTAAGCCAGAGAAAGTAGATTTGCAAAGAGCATGCTGAGCCCTTCCTTGCGGGAATGCTAGGAGCTAGAGAACTCTTCACCCCATTTCCTTTCCACACCTGTGCTGAGTTAAGAAGCAGATGTTGCAACATGGTTTCTATCAGCTGAACCTCTGATTGACCACAGCCAGTGCACATTTGCTGCAGACTTTAAGGGATCTGTAGCAGAAACAAGAATAAACCTTTATAGTTCTAAGCTATTGAGACACTGGAGCTGCTTATTACTGCAGCACAGCCCACACATAAAGATTGAGCTGTAACATCTACACTGAGAACCTTTTAGTAAAGAATCTGTGCACCAGTCACCTTTCTAGTCATTGTGATAAAACACACAAAAGAATTAACTTTTAAAGGAAGGTTTATTCTAGCTCACAGCTTGAGATGGTCCAGTACATCATGGCAGGGAAGGTATAGCAGAGTTCAGGGCAGCTGTTGGCAGCAGGAAGATGAAGCTGCTTGCTTAATATCTTTATGGATCAGGAAACAGGGGCAAGGGTTGGGGGAAGTGGGACATCATGGATAGAGAATAAACCATGAGATCTGCCTTCAGTGACCCACTTCCTCCTGCATGGCCCCTAGCTCTGGACATTCTTACAACCTCCCCAGAATAATGCCATCAACTGGGTACCAAACCAAGCCCTACCTATGTTTTCTGTAACCGATTCTCTCAGACTCTGATTAGGGTGGCTGATTTTAAAGAGAAGATGACTATATTCTATTAGAAGTAAGAACAGTAGTAACAAAATGGAAATATTCCCTAGAAAGTGGGAAAGCCAATTCTGCCAGTGTGTGGCTAACTCACCTATTTAGGACCATTACCTGCTCCACTGTCCTCTGGAAGTCTAAACACACCGTGTAAAGATCATTCCCATTTCCTAGATGAGAAAAACAAGGTCCTAAATAAATGTGGTGAGGTGGTTGCATTGTCCGAGTCTGCTGGATTGAACCCGTTCAGAATGTGAAAGCTTTTAAAGACTCTTAGGTTGAATGAGAGATTTTAGGAAACAGCTGGATAATTTTATAGTGCGTATAACCTGCTGCTAAGATGAATGCAATCAATCTAAAGGCCTCAGAAAATCACCACAGTCCATGGAATGATGTCAGAGTTTCTTCACTGGCAGCAGGCATGGGGATAATCACACAGCCTGGTGTAGGCTATGGTCTCTCTAACAGACAGTGGAGAACAAAAGCAAGAGAGAAATCAACTTGAGCACCAAGGGGACTTCTCCCTGAGATGGGGAGGAGAGTGAGAAGTCACAGAGTCCTCCAGAAGGAAGGCAGGAAAACAGCTGAGAGGGGATAGTGGAGGTGTGTAACAAATCCTTCCTAAAGGTATTCAAGTGAGAGTATTCCACAGTGCTCAGAAACAACCCTGGTGCTTTTAAAAATGCGGTGCGGAAGTTCTTTGTTAAATTTAAAACTAGAGCCAACACCAGTACCTTTGCTCCAGTTTATGTTGAAAATCAGTGAAATTCAACTCAAGAAATCTTGACTGAACACCATGTGTTACAGGCTGAGACAGTGGGCAATATAATCAAGGGGAGGAAAATAGTATTCATGGACTATCTATGCTCACCATAGATACCTGATATACCTGAACATAGTTTGTAATTCCTCCTTTAGCTCCTGTGACAATCCTCAGGGGTCTTGGTCTGTCACCCAAGATCAAATAGCTAACATGTAGAAGGGACTCATCTGGTCCTCAGGGTCACATTGCTATATCTTGCCGCAGCCAAGTAACCATGACTATGATGCTACTTAATAAGAAGTACAGAGATTCCACACTTAAGGCTGTCCATGTATCAACTGAACAAAATCTCCTCTGACTTATCTGTTATCTAGGTTGTTTGTTGTTTGTTTTGGTGTTGGGGTAGCCCTGACCAGCCTCAAACTCTCCGTCCTCCTGCCTCAGTCTTCTGGGTGCTGGAATCACTGGTGTGCACCCATGTACCTGACCTCCTTCTCCATATCTTTTCAGCATCACATGTTCAGTTAATCATCCTCCTGACTTTGTGGCTTTTCAATGTTGGTCTTTCACAGCATCTTTCTTACATGTTTATTAATTAATGTATTTATCTATGGCCTTTCTCTATCCCACAGGGATAGAGACATAGATTCTGACATATTTAATGTTTATCTTTTGACTAGAGTCTCTTCTTGCAATATGTATATTGTTCTTCATGTAGGTTTTAAAACTTTACATAAGTGCTATTGTACTAAAGCTCTCCCTGATGTGCATTTTTAAACTCTGTGCTGTGCTTTCACAGCCTTTCCATGTTCCGTGTGCTCTGACACAGGAGCTACAGAGAATGCGAAGTTGTCTAGTGTCCCCTTGGCCCACCCATGGCCAGAGATGAGCATCAAGATGATCCCCAATATCTTGTCCCCTCACCAAGACTATTCTGTAATGTTTGTCTTTGTCCATGTGCTCTTAGGAAGTTTTGTGGGGCTGTATTAGTAAAGGTTCTCTAAGGAAACATAACTTAAAGAATGTGTGTGCGTATGTGCATGTGCATATGTGTTTAAGGGGCATTTATTACAAAACTTACAGGCCGTGGTCCTGCTACTCCAATAATGGCTGTCCTGAAGTTGTTCAGTCCATGAGGCTGAATCCCTCAGCTGCTCTTTGATCTGTCTATGTTGGAATCCTGAAGAAGTAGGCTCTAACAGCAGCAAAGAAATGACTCCACAGCAGGATAGGTGAACTTGCCAGCAAAAATGAGAGCAAGTAGGCAAAATAGGAAAGCTTCTTTTTCCTGTATCTTTTTGTGTGGGCTCCCATCAGAAGGTATGTCCAAGATTTAGGGTGGGTCTTCCCACCTCAGATTATCCAGTCAAGAAAATCCTTCACAGGGGTGCCCAGCTACTTGGTTTTAGTAGATTCCAGATGTTGTCAAATCGACAACCAAGATTAGGTACCACAGATACCTTGGGCTGCCTACCCAAGAGAGGAGCTCTGGGATTTGATATGCCTACTTAGGCAGTACATTAATGAGCCCTCCTCTGATCAGCACTACATGCCAGTTCTCTGACCCTCTCATAACTGAGCACTGATTTAGAGTCTCTGCCTGCCTAGTAGGTAAGAAATAATATCCCAGACTGTTTAATTTAATATCTCTGGTATATAAATTATTAGTGTGCTCACTGTGTGCTGGCAACATGGATGATTTACAAGGCAAGTTATCTGACTTGGTCTGGACCCTCAGTAATTTTATAGGAGGAAACAAAGTAACCAAATTATAACAAGGCAGCGGGTGTGGGGGTTGAAAGATATGACCACACACAGTGATAGCAGTGAACCCTGCTGACAACATCATCATCCAAAGATCAGGGTAATGCCCAAGTTTAACTGGTTCAACACAGCAACCTGTCTAAAGGGCTGTACCCTCTGAAATAACATTAGACCAAAGCTCAAATTGCAGAGACAGAAACTTAACTAAAAGTTGGAAGTTACCCTTAAAATATCGCTAAATTGTCTATTGTGTGGAGAAACACACAGTGCTGTGATTAAAGAGAATTATAGAGCTCCCATAAAAACACCCCCAGCTATTTCTATAGGTTGATAGGAAAGGGGTTGACATTTATAGTAGATTTTGTAAAATACCAAGTTCTATGCTAGATCTCAGTCTCAGGTAACAACCTCACATAATCCCAAGTCAACCCTCATTCCTTCTGGTAACACTGTAACTCCACCCTCTGTGAATCATGCTATGGCTGCAATGTTGTTTTCTCCTCCAGAATCCTGGGCTGAATCTTTGCTTACCCAGTAATGGTACTGGGTGTTGGGGGTGGGCTGGCCCCTGAAAGGAATGAACATCTTTCTAAGTGAGTAGATTAGTTACCGCAAGAGTGGGTTGTTAAAATTCAAGAAAAGCTTCTGTAAGGCAAAGGACACTGTCAATAGGACAAAACAGCAGCCTACAGATTGGGAAAATACCTTCACCAACTCTACATCCAACAGAGGGCTAATATCCAAAATATATAAAGAACTCAAGAAGTTAGACACAAACAAATCAAATAACCTAATTTAAAAATGGAGTACAGAGCTAAACAGAGAATTCACAACAGAGGAATCCCAAATGGCTGAGAAACACTTAAAGAAATGTTCAACGTTCTTAGTCAACAGGAAAATGCAAATCGAAACAACCCTGAGATTTCACCTCACAGCAGTCAGAATGGCTAAGAAAAATTCAAGCAAAAGCACATGCTTCCGAGGATGTAAAGCAAGGAAAACACTCCTCCATTGTTGGTGGGAGTGCAAACTTGTACAACCTACTCTGGAAATCAATCTGGCAGTTTCTCGGAAAATTAGGCATCGTTCTACCTGAAGACCCAGCTATTCCACTCTTGGGCATATACCCAAAAGATGTTCCCCCATACCACAAGGACATGTGCTCCTCTATGTTCGTAGCAGCTTTATTTGCAATAGCCAGAAACTGGAAACAACCCAGATGTTGTTTCATAACAACATCTTCTTCAGCTTCTGAATAGATACAGAAAATATGGCTCATTTACACAATGGAATACCACTCAGCTATTAAAAACAAGGACATCAAGAAATTTGCAGGCAAATGGATGGAGCTAGAAAATATCATCCTGAATGAGGTAACCCAGACCCCAAAAGAATGTTCATGGTATGTATTCGATTATCAGTGGACATTAGCCATAAAGAACAGAATACCCATGCTACACTCTACATACCAAAGAAGCTAAACAAGAAGGCCCAAATGAGGATGCTTGAATCTCACTTAGAAGAGAGAATATAATAGTCATAGGAAGTAGATGGAAGGAGGGAACTGGGTGCAGAGGGGATGGGGAAGGGAATGGAGGGGTTAGAATCAGATGTGGGAAGAGACAGGAGAGAGGGCTAGAGGGCCAAGAGAATGAATAGAAATCACCAGCTGGACACAGGAAGACCAATAGAGTGAACTAACCTGGACCCTTGGGGATCTCAGAGTCTGAACCACCAACCAGAGAACATGTATGGGCTGGACCTAAGCCCCCAACCCCACGTATGTAGCAGATGTTCAGCTCAGTCTTCATATGAGTCCCTCAACAACTGAAGTGGGGAGCTGTCCCTAAAGACTTTGCCTATCTGTGGAACCTGTTCTCCTAACTGGACCTCCTTGCCTGCCCTCAGTGGGAGAGGATACACCTAGCCCTGCAGAGACTTGATGGGGGTAGGAGTGGGAGTTCTACCCTCTCTGAGGTGAAGGGGAGGGGACTATGGGGGAGGGACTCTGTGGGAGAGTACTGGGAGGAGGGGGTGGCAGTGATCAGTATATAAAGTGAATAAATAAATAAATGGAAAAATAAATAAATAAGAAAAATGGTGATTAACTAGAGGCAGGAGCTGGGTGAAAGTTTGGCAAGATATTGAGCTAGGGGTGTAAACGTTCAGCTAAGTGGGAATAATAAGTTATAGGGACCTGGGATACAACATAGCAAACATACACAGTAGGACCTGGGATACAATATAGCAAGCATACACAGTAG
>JADRCH010000042.1:5116123-5207843 GCA_019843965.1 Rhynchomys soricoides
CATACACAGTAGGACCTGGGATACAATATAGCAAGCATACACAGTAGTAGCCGAACGTGGAACTCCTAAAATGTGAAAAAGAAAGGAAATCTCCTTAGAAACTTTGTCTTGAAGTTACAGAACATCAAACATAAAGCTAAAAAGCAACTAGAGAGAAAAGGAGAGTTCAAATTCAAAGCAAGCCGTCCTATCTAAAAAGTTCCAGAAGGCACCGGAATAAAATTCTGTCCTAAACCAATCTTCACTGAAAGGGAACACCAAATCAAAAGTTTCTTTGGTGCTGAGTTTTGTACTCAGGGGCTTGCACCATCCTGCTGAGCTACATCCTTAGTCCAAGACAGTAACATTTTAATGGAAAACAAACTGCTAAAGGTTTGACAACAGACAAAGGAAACTCAGAAGGATGATCTGTGACCAATGGGTTAGGAAAACTTTCTGTTAAGTTTATCTAAGTTTGCTGTACTGCTTTCATTGATGGATGTTTTGTTTTGACTTACAATTCAGAGGACCATGGTCCATCATTATGGGGAAGGCATGGTGGTGGGAGCCACTTGGTTCATGGCACCAATCAGGAAGCAGAGAAAAGGGGAGGCCAGCAGTTAGATCCCTTTCTCCTTTCTCCCCTCTTATTCAATTGGGCATCCCAGTCTATGGTGACACTCACTTCATGCTGAGTCTTCTCACTTTAGTCAAATCTCCCTCAGAGGTATCTGCCACTGATGCATTAAGTGATTCTTAATCCAGTCAGTCTGACAACTGAAATTAACCATCACAAGTCTTTCCCTTGTCAGTCTCACACCCAAACACATTACTTTACCATAACTTCCACCCCTGGTCACCTTAGCTTGGTAGCCAGCTCATAACTTCAAAAATCCTCATTGTCTGAACAGTTTAACACTCTTAAAAAGCCCAGCGTCTCCTTTGAGACTCAAGGCAATCTCTTAACTGTGATGCCTATACAATAAAGAAAATAACAATAACAACAACTTACGTGCTTTCAGTATACAATGTCACAGAGCCCCCATTTGTGCCCCCTTTACCAAGGGAGGAACAGGGCACAAAAGGGCACAGCAAGGAATGATGGGACCAAAGTAACACTAAAACATTCCAAGAAAAATGCCCAATCCTGCAATTTGTATCTGGCCTCTGGGGTTCTTGGTGGCATGCCTGCTCTTTTTAAAACAGAAAAAAAAAGGTGATGGTGTGATTTGTGTTGTGGTACCCACGGTGTAACTCAAATACTAGACAATTGCATGGCAGGGGGTTGGTGATGAGTGCTTTTGGATGAAGTTATCATCTTTTTCGGGAAAAAGATAAAATTTGGATGATTTTTAGATCAAATCAGCTTCATTGTTAGAGCAACCTGTGTAAGCCAGCCAGCATACTTTCACGGTCCCTGAGGCTGGTGAGCTGGCTTGTGGCTCCGAGCAGAGTAGGGCAGTCAACAGGGCCTCGGTGGATGTTGTAAAACATGTCCTCTTCACCAGCTGCACCTTCCCTCCTCCTGTTGGGGATGGATCATGGGAAAATGATCTCTAGGCCATGCACTTTAACATACTACTAGATAAACTGCTGCCATCTTCCAGTGGGACCCTGTTCTCTTTTGTGCACACTGACCATCGAGTTTTGTAAGTTTCTTGTGGTGAATTGCAAAAGCAGACAATACCTCTGACATAATTCAGGTTCTCCACCAGGCACAGACTATGTAGATGCACTTGACCTCCGTGGTAAGTGAGTCCAAGTGCATCACACTGCATAAACTTCGCTAAGGGAGCAGTGGAGAAGTCCTGTTGTCTTTGACTTAGGGCCAACCTCAGTGAGTAAAGCTACCCATGGCAGCTTACAGACGTGTCTCATCTGCTTCAGCTTGCCTTTGTGACTAGGAGTCCAAACAAACCAAACATCCGAATCGACTGCTGTCAAAGACGGCATTAAACGGGGTGACATGATTAGGACATAATTAACATTGCTTCTCAAGTTAAAAGCTAGGTTTTGTTTTACTTTGAACAATTTCAGGTTTATATATTTCCCCAGGAAATTGTCATTTGTTTTTACATGTGGAAGTTGAGATGAGAAGGCCTCATCCCTCTTTATTGAAGATCACATCCATATTATATGGACTTGAAGTACTCATTGCAGTCAGATGAACTTTTTGAAAACTGGGGTGTGTGGATCTGTAAACGTGAGGAGAGTATTCATCACATTCTCAGAGAAGGCTTTGAACAAGAAACAAGAGCAAGAGGCACTCAAGGCATTAGTTCTAGCAAGAGTAGTGGGTACAGTGATGGAGAGACATCAGAATCTTAACTGAAAATGGGAGAAGATTGTGTGTCTTCTTGAGAGAAAGTACAGCATGCTGTCTTACACTGGGGAACAGGCATGAGATTTCAATCTCCAAGGAAAGAAAAGCCCCATGAGTCACAGAAGTTACCTATATTTTCAGCTTTTGTGCCAAGAAGAAAACACATTGAGAAGTGCTGCTTAAAGGTATGGTTTAACTTATCAAGTGTGATTGACAGATCATTCGAAATTACCACTATTTCAAAGCTCCAGGCAGGAAGGGGCATTGTTATACCCACCTTCATGCTTTATACTTTTGTTCTCGTCAAGAGCTCCTTCTAGGTTTCCTGAGCACTGCTCCACTCTCTTTGTGAATCTGCAGCTGGGAGCCAACAGTCCAAACGGCTTTCAGTGGGCGCCCATGAACTTTTCTGAACCTTGACCTTGGGTGGTCAAACCTTCATTCATTCATTCAACAAATACTTGTTAATCTTATTATGTGCCCTGATGCTTTCTGAGGCTTGTGAGAGATAGAAGTTCAGACAAGGCTATGCTTCACTTCACAGCCACACACATGTGTTTGAGGGTGCTCACTACAGTGAGATACATGTTACACAGCTTTGCCAAAGGCCATTAGCGATGTACCGTGGTAATCACTCTTTAGGACAATTCACCAGTGAGGAAATGTCATTGGCTTGTGCTCTGTAGGCTGAGCTCTGCTAAGCCATGTGTGCTTGGAGATTGGTGGGTGGGTAATAAAGGGCAGTGTGGGGCAGAGCTGAGATCTCATGATGAAAATAAGGGATTGGGGATATTCCCAGCAGCCACATAAATGCTAGAAGGCATGGCAGCCTGCCTGTAATCCCAGAACCCAAGAAGTAGAGATAGGTGATGCTCAGAGCAAGTTGGCTAGCTAAAGTAGCCAAATTGGCAAGTTCTAAGTTCAAGTAAGAGACTCTGCCTCAGTGTATATGGTGAAGAGTGAGCGAGGAAGACCCTCACATCAACCTCTGGCATGTGCATGCTCACAGCACCTGTACACACAGCATATTTACATATATGAGAATACACATGTACACATGCCATTCACATGTACACATGTAAACAAAAAGGAATGTGAGGCTGGGGAGAGACTGGTTGGTAAAGTGCTTGCTCTTACAAGCACAAAGACCTGCATTGGCTCAGCAGAACATAAGTAATAAATCCAGATGTTGTTGCCCATGCTTGTAATCCCAATACAAGGGAAGTGGAAACAGGTGGACCCTAGGCTTAGCCAGCTAGCCAGTCTATCCTAATTATTTAGTTCCAGGCCAATCTCCTAATGATTTGTAATGATATTCTGCTATACTCATAGATTGGTGCTTTGTCCAGTCATCATCTGAGAGTCTTCCTCTGGCAGCAGATGAGAGTGCATACAGAGACCCACAACCAGACATTATGCAGACAGAGAGTCTAAATTGGAGGTCTCTGTCAGGTCCCTCCCCCCAGATCTGGGAACCCTGAAGAAGAAGTGGAGGAAAGATTATAGGAGTCAGAGGGATGGAGGACATTTGGAGAACATGGCTCATCGAACTAACTATGCAGGTCTCATATGGGCTCACAGAGACTGAAGCAGCAAACATAGGACCTGCATGGGACTGCATCAGGCCCTCTGCATGTATGTTATAGCTGTTAGCTTGTTTTGGGGAGACTCCTAACAGTGGGAATGGGTGCATCTCTGACTCTTTTGCCTGCTCTCAGGACCCTTTTCTTCCTATTGAGTTGCCTTGTCCAGACTCTATATGACAGCTTTTGTCTTGTCTTATTGCATCTCACTTTGTTCCATCCACAGTTGTCTTTTGGAGGCCTGCTTTTTCCTGAAAAGAAAACAGAGGGAGCATGGATCTGTGGGAGAAGCTGGGAGGACTGGAGGGAGAGAAAGCTGTGGTTGGACTGTATGGTATGAAAGAAGAATCTTTTTTTTTTTTTTTTTAAGTACAAACAAACAAAACAAGTTAGATCGCACCCAAGGAATGACAGTCAAGTTGTCCTCTGGTCTTTGCATGCATGTGCACACATACGTAATTGAACCCACATGATCACACAACAGACACATACACAGAAAGAAAACAGAGAATAATGAGAATCAAAAAAAGATTTCTCAGTTGGGCAGTGGTGGTGCATGCCTCTAATCCTAGCACTTGAGAGGCAGAGGCAGGTGGATTTCTGAGTCCGAGGCCAGCCTGGTCTACAGAGTAAGTTCCAGGACAGCCAGGGCTTCACAGAGGAAACCCTGTCTCGAAAAACCAAAAAAAAAATTTTTCAGGTAAGAAACAGCCTCTGCAGAGCTCTTCTCCTGGCTTCAAGAGGGAGAAAGACACGCCCAGCAGACACCTGGATGGCGTGCCCCAGTGCAGGAACTGCTGAACCCAGGTCTGCCTGCCTTCACACACTATTGTCCTTTAAACAAATTGCCTCCTCACTTCCTCCCATCCTTGCCCTTCTCCATGACCTCATACCCTTTCATAAATGCAGCTCCAGAAGCTTCCACCGCCAAGCTTCAGCAGCTGTGGACACCTAATCGATAGCTCTTCATAATGATTTTCTCCCCAGCCCGGACTCCGGACCAACTATTCTGCTACAACACACTTAGACCACACTAAACAAGGACATCAAGGCAGCCACAGAAGCAATTTGTCATTTATGATTTTTAAGGACTCATTCTGTGGCTGCTGCAGGAGAGAGGCCACCCCTAACTGTAGGAAAAGCTTCCTTGATGATGCAGTGTCCCAAAAAGGGTGCATTCAAAGGATGCTGATCCCAATAACATAGCCTACTCCAGAAGGGTTCCATAGGGATCTTTCAAAATTCTGAGCCATTCCATAGTGCAGTCTCCACCCTGACTATGCAGATAATTTGGCCTGGAAGAGATTCTAGAGCTAAGCAAAGAATCTTTAAGCTTATTCCCCTGCAATTCAGCAGTCACATCCAACTTTCCAAATCCCACAGTCTTGCACATATTTCCCATTTGGGTTACTCTTTAAATCTGTGATTAATTACGTAAGTTTGTTTTTCTTCTAAAACTCTGGTAGGGGTTTCTTCTCAAACTCAGCACCTCTTGCCTTTAACAGTAGGTAAATGAAGCAAATACAGAGAAAGACCGCAAAAGTTAAACTCTAACTAGACTGCTCTTGTCATCCAGTAGAAGAGCTATTGGGGAGCCGTCTAATTCTATAAATGAAAGGGGACAGAGATCCCATGGACATGCAAGTTATTGCCTAAAGGTCAGGGAAGCTGATGACCTCCCTGGAACTAATGTGAAGGTTTCCTGACTCAGAAGCGGAGCTCTTGACATCTGTTCTCCCCATCCCCATTCAGGATCTCTGAGTGTTGTTCAGCTCCCTTGGGAGAAGCAGGCTTAGTTCCGGTGTCTACTGAAGCTCTGATGTCTTTCACACATCTGTGACAGCTCTCATCAGCACCGTTGAATACCAGTGCCCTAGAAATGGCAAGCTCCTGTCACAGGTGCCTCTAGAGTCCCTATTCTGTAGAAGATGGACTAATCTGAAGGATTCAGAGCAAACTGAGGCCCATTAGACACACTTTAGCCAAGACAAAAAGAACAGAACTAAAGGCTGGTGTTAAGATGCCAGATCCAGACCAAGTTCAACAGAAGCATTGAAGGTCATGGCTGAGTTACCCATACTGGGCAGTGGATCAGGTCCTGGGAGTGGGCCTTAGACCCTATTGTCTATCTTCTCCCAGTGACAGGGATCTCAGAGAGAAAATGGCTTGCCAGAGACTGAGACTTCTTTTTAAGCTTCTGATCAAGATAGCTCTTGTACATTAAGGAGTAGACACATTTCCAGCTTAGTCCATTTTAAAATTCAGCTGTGAGCAATTCTTATTATCCACAACTGCACCCCTCAAAACTCCCTGGGGTTTCTTGATTGTTTGGAGGTTTATCTAAAGTGGAGACACTTGTTTCTTTTCTCTCATGTGTGAAAACTTGAAGTCGGGGGCAGAAGCATCCTTCGGAAATACCCTCCCCCAACAGGCCACTTCCTACATGATCTTCCCAGCAGGATTGAATCTGACTCACCATAGTGACAAGTAGCCTCTCTAGCTCAGTTTTCTCTCTTGCTTTCAGGAGCCACCTCCCAAATAAACATCCTGCAGACATCTGTATATCTTGGCCTCACAATGTAGGAAAATTAAATATGTCAGTATCTCATGCAATTTAGATATAACCCAGAGTCATGCTATATTGGAGGGGTTTATGGTATTAGGGACTGACTAGAAGGGACAAGTTCCTGTCCTTTTTAACAAGGCATGCTCTATCCTGGAGACAAAACATCTAATACCCAGCAATGTAAAAGAACAAAGGAGGCTAACCATAAACTGACAAAGAAGTCTAGATTTAAAATCTTCATTCCACTCTGAAGTAACCATGATAATAAAGTGGACATCAAGAACAGGAATGCAGCCAGACTCATAGGGTATTTGACTGGCTTGCTCAAAGCCTTGGGCTTGAGCCCTAGCACCATGTAAACTGGACATGTTGGTGCATATGTGCAATCCCATCACTTGGGAGGTAGAGGAAGGAGAATTCAGAGTTCAAGACCATCTTAAACTACATGTGGAGTTCAAGGCCAGCTAGATCACATGAGACTGTTTCAAACAAAGAGCCAGATTCAGATTAAAAGGGTTCTTTGAACCTACAGTTTACTCCACCTAGCCTCCTGGGTCCCTCTTTAGTAGTGACAAAAAGAAATCTGCATCTGTGCTGGGGCCTAGTGATGGATGCACTGAGAAGACATACTGTAAACAGAACAAGTTTTTTACAAGATAAAATAGCATACAAAAGGAAGACCCAGCCAACCTGGAAATCACAGCATGGTTGTAACAGCGTGCCTGAGGTGTGTGGGAAGACTTCAGCCGAACCAGTGAGCACTCCTGAATTCAGAAACAGGTGGAGGAAAGACTTGCTGAGCACAGATTGGGGTTGTGCAAATCTCGAGCTTATGGTATCCAGGGGGTTTCTCCAGATGCTGGAAACCTCTGAGAACAAAGGTCCCACAAAACAGTTATCTGAGATACATGTTGCAGTAGGTGTCTCCAAGTACAGAGACAGCCACCTGTCTGTCCCAAAAGTAAAAAGAGAAAGGCAACTTGGGAGGTGATATGCTTACAGGGAAGTATGGAAAATTCCCTTATAGGTACTGGGAATCTTGACTACTTACAGGAAAAAATACAACTAATAGCAAGAGAAGACCTAAATATTTAGTAGTAGTAATTATAATGATAAAATAATATTAATGGAATCCCTATGTAGTCCTTGCTGTGTGCTTGGTTCTTCTTCTAAACACGGTGCTTATGTTAATCCAGCTGGACCTCGTACTGTCCCTATGCACCTAGTACATACATCACACCTGTGACACCCAGGAGGAAATATAATACAGAGCAGGCAAGTGGGTGTCACCAAGGGACACTACTAGTGGGTAAAGGAGTCTGCATTTGAACTCAGGGCAGCCTGGCTCCAAGCCTGTAGTTTCTAATTTAAGTAAGGGAGAAAATTTATGTTAGTATCCTAGGCAAAGAGAAAGAAGTGTGCCTACAAAGAGAAAAAGGATCCAGCTGACATCAGGTTCTGCTCTGCTACACACACACAAGAGCCTTGTGACAATCAGATCATATTTTCAGAGATTTTAAAAAAGATTTTTCTCCTAAGAATTCCAACCAAGCCAGAAAAACAAAACAAAACAAAAACAAACAAACAGGAAAACATTTTTCAGTCTGCCAGAGGCTCAGATTAAACACTAACATGGTGCTGGAGAGAGCTCAGCTGTGTAGGGGATAGCTAATGCAAAGGACCTGGGCTCAGTTCCCAGCACCCACACCAGGGGATCAAATGTAGTCTTCAGGCCTCTGAGGGCACCTGTATGCACATGGCACATATAAACTCACAAAGGTACACACACACACACATACATAAAATTTAAAATAAACAAATCTTTTAAAAATTGCTTAAGAAATGAAAACAAGAAATTTTTAAAATTGTGTATTAGAAGAGAACGTTGAGAATCACAGCTTATAAAAACTGGAGTTCTAATGACTGCCATTGAGGGTCTGTCTATGGCTCAGGTGGTAGAGTGAGGAAGCCCTGGTTCAATCCTCAGCACCCTGTAAACCCAGTGTGGTAACTCATGCCTGTAATTCCAGCACTTGGGAGGCAGAGACAGGAGATACTGATGTTCAAGGTTATATACTGAGTTCAAGGCCACCTGAGCTATGTAAGGCCTTGTCTCAAAAGACAAGCAACAAACAAACAAACAAACAAAACCAATAAAGTAAAATCATGGTTGTGGAATTTAGGACCACTTCAAATTTAAAACAGAAAACATAGAAGTAGGAGTCTGTCTTTAACACACACACACCACAGCCCTTCTGTGCTTTATCAGTACAGTTGTGTGGAATTTGTCACCCACATTGGTTCTGATCCCACCCATGTCCCTCTTCACTGAAAACCATTTTCAAAACTATACTTATAAAATATCTTTAGCATTTTTGTGATGCTTTAAGAGGATTAAATATTTGATTTTTACACAGTTCTTTTTCAGTATAAGGTTTGAGCCCTTCACAAATATTTTTTTGAATTCTTGAAGCTCTATTCTTTCTTCCCCATCATCTATTTTTGTCTATTTTGTAATTTTATCAAATAGTTAACTCTTGTATTTATTTTTTTTTAATCAAGTCTACTGCTTTTCTCCATTTGCTAATTTCTTTGCCTCTTCAGATGATTTCCTTGTTTACGTACACTATCTCCTCTTTCCTCTAACATCTGGGTTGGATTCATAGTAAATGCATTTGCTCCAGTTAATAAAGAAGCCCAGTTGATGCAGAATGGTGCTTTGGCCACATCTGTCTGGTTTCTGCAGGTATTGTATATATTATCATTGTTTGCTACATATTCTGCAGTTAGGACACTGATTTTTTTAAAAAACTAAGTGACTAGCAGGTGCGATTTTAATTCTCAAGGTTAGCCTTTATATGATTTATAAGACAGTGACATAAACATGTTATTTAGTAATATGCAGAACACAGAAGTAGCAAGCTGAAAGAATCCTAAATGGAATGCTTTCATAACCAGAAATCATAATCCACAGAAGTCAGGCTGCTATTGTCCTGGAAGGGCCCTTGTTTAACTATTTAAACTATGCAGACACAATGTTTCTGATAAATCCCAAAAAGCAAAACAGAGTCAAGTTTGTCTCGGCAATGGACAGTATGGGGGCTGCATTCGCTTGCACTTACTCTTCTGAATTACTCTTCAGCAAGTGTTTGATCAGCTATAAAGGCACCAGTTAAAAATCCAGATACAGATAACCTAACTTTCACTTCAGAAAAGGAGATAAAGAAAACCCCACTGACCTGGAGAGGCAGAAGGACGGGGAAGATGGCTATAAAAGCTGAGCGCAGAGGCATCCATGTACTCCCAGCACTTAGGAGATGAAGATGGAAGATCTCTGTGAGACCAAGTCTAGCCTGGGCTACATAGTGAGATCCTGCCTCAAAACAAACAAACAAAGCCCCCAAAGGATAAAGTACACAATAAATCCGAATAAATATATTAATCACCAGAAAGCTTAAACTTAAAGCTTTTATATTTGAAGCTGAACATTATCAAGATAGAGACAGGCTTGCAGGCATGGGGCTGTAACTCCAGCTGCACTTGGGAGGCGGAGGCAGGAGGATCACAGGCTCAAGGCCTGCCAATACTAAAGAGCAAGTCTAAGGCCAGCCTGGCCAATTTAGAGAGACTCTCAAATTAAAGAGTGAAAATTGCTGAGGATGAGGCTCAGTGACAGAGTACTTGCCCAGCAGACCCCAGCCCTGAGTTCAACCCACAATATCAAAAACAAACAAAGCAAACAAAACAAAAACCAGACACACACACACAAACACACACTTCAATAAAAAAAAAAAAAAAAGGAAACCATCACCAGGCATAATATAAAGACAAAAGCATTCAGATCCAACTATCGGGAGCACATTAAAAGCTAGAAGCAGCTCAGGGGTCAGCCCAGCCCTGAACGTGAAGTATCTTCTCTCAAGGCAAACGAAGAAATAACTAATGGACAAACGTAACCAAATTTTAAGGAAAAAATGCAAAGGGGATAAAATGTTTCTGTAATACTTACAAAAAATCCAAGTTAGAAAGATATAGTTTCACACATTACATTTGCAAAGACCAACTAGGTTGGCAATATTAGAGTATTAACAAGATAGAAAGTCGATCACTGACACAGGACAAAGGCCTCCTTCAGATCCTCGGGGAAGAAATGCACCTCTGCTGAGGTGTAGAGCCTGGGGTGGAAAAAAAGGGAAATTTATACTAAAATTGATACTTCCATGTTTAGCATACTTATTTTCAAAGATAAAAAATTCCTCCAACAAGATTTTATCCTGAGGGAGAACTGGGTAAAGAGCCCGCTGCTGCCCTTGTATTAAATTTTCAGTAGCAAAGGTGGGAGGCAACTGAAAAGCTCATCAATAGTTTGTTTAAGTAGGCAACAGTCTGTGTATGCAACCAAATGCTGCACAGACACTTAATAGGATGGTGTAGCTCCAGTCTTCTTGGCATGAAGAAACCCTTGTCACATTGTTGAATGAAACTGCAACTTAGGAAATGCCTACGAAGCACAGTAAGCACATTATGTACATGAGAGTGTGTGTGTGTGCAAAAGGGAAGGCATGTGCGTGAAAATGGCATATAGCATACACAATGATTTATCCAGAACAGCAAAAAACCAGCATTTTAACAGTGATTGCAACCCGAGGACTTTGGGGTGACTTTTTATCTTTTTATCCATTCCCTATTTTTTCCCACAGTGCACAATTTCCACTTTAGTTCAAGGCTGAAATCCTAGAGCATAAGACACATAAAGGGTTGATCAAAAGTCTCTCTCCTATCTAAGTCTCCCATCCACCCAATTTTACCCTTAGGAAAACGCTGTCAGTGTGTTAGATTTTTTCTATAACCATTCATAATTTATGCATAAATAAGAACACTTGAATGTATTATCCTTTTTTCTTCTTTTATACAAAAGATAACATATGTTTTTCACTTTGCTGCCTTAGGGTGAGTGTGTGTACGTCCTGGGGCTGGAGCCCAGGGTCTTGTGCATGTGAGACAAGTACTCCACTGCTGAGTTACGCCCACAACCCACACTGCTCTTGTCATTGAGCAATCCATCTTGAGAGTGTTTGTGAATTTTCCTTATCTGCTGCGCTGAGTTCTATCTGGATGCTGTTCTTAGCTCATCCAGCTACTTATAAGATCAATTTCTCCTTAACCCATGTAAATAAAAGCAGTCCTATGTTGGGGACAGCGATGACAGCAACAGGGCTCAAATGTCTTGATACCTGATATGATGATCATTTTTGAAATGTGCAAATCCCACACTGACCCTACAAGAGCCCAAGGTGCGAGGTAGGTGGGTCAGCACAGGGGATGGTAAAGTGAAACCATGTGGTGACTTTCCACAGACACTCACATGGGATGAAATATCCTGAAAAGGCAGGTACCCCACCATGCCTGCTCACCTTCAGTCTGCTCCACCATATTTTAGGAAGTGACATCATCTTACTGCTCCTCCCCCATCTCTTCCTTATTTTACTTCCTGACACACCCTACCTTGCCCTTCTTTTCTGTGCAGACTCCTGGGTCACTGCAGCCACTCTCTCAAGTAACTATTGCCTATGGGATGACAATATCCACATTTTATTTGTTTGTTTGCCTCTGGTCTAGGTAGTTTGGGCACAATCTCTTCATTGAGGGGAGTGACAATAATATGAGTGGTGACTTAGTCCTCTAAGGAAAAGCAAACTATTTCAACAAAGACAAGTGACAGACAGGATGCTGGACAGGTACAGGGGCACCTTGTATGAGCACTTTAAAGGCAGGCTGTGCTGGCTGCATGTGGTCTTTGTGTCTCCTTCCAGATATCATGAAAAAGAGAACGTGATTGGTGGCCTCTGATGAACAATTTTTGAGAAGTTAGGCAGTACTCAGGGCTCTAGGAAAGGTTACACTACAAAAATCAATGTCCTTCCTAGTCCTGGAGTGCTTTTGTCAGGAGGCCAAATTCATAGAGGTTTTGGTCTCTGCTCGGTGGACTCATGATAGAAGACAGACTGAGCAAAAGGCTTCTAGCTCAGCCATTAGGCCCTCTGCCTAGGAGGCTTCACCACAATAGATCCAACCCAGCTTTGGCCTCACAGCTCTGTGTTATAAGTGGAATAAAGAGGAAGATTTAAATGCCACCTGCAGCTTTGATGCTAAGAGATAACAAGAATGTAAGTTATAAAAGCTTGGAAACTCAGAAGGAAAAACCTATCCCACTGATAATTAGGATTCCCACTTTTCTGAGTGTGAGTGCCCGTCAATCTCTGAGTTCGACAATCAGGGATGTTGCTAATATTGTCTTTTACAATTTTATCCTTGAAAATGACATACTTTGAAAATGTACTTTTGTGGGTATTCTACACTGTGATTTTGTTTGTTTTGTGCTGCTAAGTTCAAACCCAAGGCTTCATGCACGCATGCTAGTTAAGGTTTCTATTACTGAGCTATGCCCCGAGCCTTGCTGTTTGCATTTTAATATACTTTTTAGTTTATTGTTTGAGGAATTCACACATCTGCGCAACATGTTTTATCAAATCCACCCCCATTCCCTCCCATGCATGTCTTCCCAAACCCCTAGGTATCCTCTCAACTTCAATTTCCCTTAACCTACTTAGACCTCTTAGCGCTGCTTCCAGCCACACATGTACAAATTTTAACTCATGTATTGGTATGTTTGACTATCACCCCAGTCAGGATACAGGACAGAGCTCTTTGGGCAGTGTTTGTCAACCTGTGGGTTGTGACCCTCTGGAGGGTCAAATGACCTTTCTCAGGGGATACCTATCAGATATCCTGTATATCAGATATTTACATTACAATATACAACAATAGCAAAATTACAGTTATGAAGTAACAATGAAAATAGTTTTATGGTTGGGGTCACTGCAACACGAGGGATTGTGTTAAAGGACTGAAGCATTAGGAAGGTTGAGAGCCACCGTCTCAGGGCAACCCTACAGAATGCTTCCAAGCTTGGCTCTTTCTAGGCTCCCCTCTCTACTGTCCTAAGCCCTGGCAAGCAGTAGATTTTTCTCTAGCACATTGGTTTGCCTGTTTGAGAGTGTCATGTATAATTGGAAACAGGCAGTACATAACCTTCTTCTCACTCAGCATGGCGTGATGCCTTTGAGCCCCATCCAAGTCACTGTATTTTTAAGGAGCATTTCATAAAGGTTTTACACAGGTGATTTTGGGGGCTGTGGGGGATTGGAAGGAAACCTTGGGTTAGCCTTTGGTGAATGTATTGGCAAGTGAAGATCAGAACTTATCAAAGCCAAAGTCCAAATACAAATTATGCAAAACCGATCAGGGGGGAGATCTAAAAATACTGCGGAGCTGGATCTTTTCCTCCCAATTTTCACGTTTGCATTCGCCTTCCCATGATGCCCTCTCCATTTGCAATTTAAATCAGAATCACAGCTTTTTAAACCAGTCAGACTTGGTAATGTCAGCCAGTCCCTCCCAAGCTGTTGATGGACCATGACAACTAAATATGATACAGTAATATGATGACACCAAAGCCACAGGGTGGGGGTGGGTCAGAACTCCCCACTGCAGGCGGTGCAGCACTAGGGCTTAAAACAATGAGATGGTACACCCTGTCACTTCACTACCACTGCATCCGGTCATTAGCAAATAATCAGCTCTCCCATGTCACTATATTTGAGTCTCTTACTTGCATCTTGGAGAAAGTCTTAGTTGTTAGAATGGTGTTGATATCTCTAAGTGTGTGTGTGTATCAGTGTGTGTGTGCTGGAAACTAAACTTAGTTAAGGCCTTACCTACGCTAGGCAAGAACTCACCACTGAGCTATATTCCCTTAGTTAAGGCCTTACCTACGCTAGGCAAGCAGTCACCACTAAGCTATATTCCCAGACCTCCAATGGTTTTTTATTTCCTTCCTCAACAGAGCAGGGCTGCCTCAGGCAGAGCATAGCAGCCAGCAGAGCACGGCAGCCAACAGTGTTGGAATAGCACTGAGCTCACTATTTGGTGATGACTGTGTTTGTTTTCTCAATCACTTTCTATTTCTGGCAAAAAGCAAGGGATGTCATTAAGGATGATGATATAAAGTTTCACTCTATGGTGTGTGTGTGTGTGTGTGTGTGTGTGTGTGTGTGTGTGTACACGAGAGCATGGGCATGGACAAGTAAAAGCCAGATGTTAACATAATGTATTTTTTCTCAATTGTTCTCCATCTTATTAGCTTTTAAAAATGTATTTATTATTGTTTATGTATATGGGCATTTCCAGCATTCATCTGTGCTCACCAAGTTCATGCTTGGTGCCCTCAGAGACCAGAAGAAGCTGTTGGATCCTCTGGAACTAGAGTTATAAATGGTTCTGAGTTGCATGTAGTTGCTGGGAATCACACCTAAATTCTCTGGAAAAACAGCCAGTGCTCTTAACCACTGAGCAATCTCTCCAGCCCCTACTTTATTTTTTTTTGGGGGGGGGGTGTTTGGTTGGTTGGTTTGTTTGTTTGGTTTGGTTGGTTGTTTTGGTTTTTGAGGCACAGTTTCTCATTGAATCCGGAGCTCATCAAATTGGCCGTATTAACTGGGCAGCAAGTCCCCAGAATCCTCCTGTCTCTATCAATCCAATGCTGGGATTACTGATGGATGCATGCCATTTTATATGTCTTTTATACATAGCTCTGTGAATGGACCTCAGGTCTTCATGCTTGTGCAGCCAACATTTTTCTGACTGAATCATCTCCCCAGCCTCCTGAAGTTTCATTTTTAGTAAATGTAGGTGAGTAAAAAGTATGAGAAGTCCTTAAAAAAATATAGAGTAAATGATATTTGTAGATACCTACAAAAGTAAGTCATGAAGATGGTAGAGAAATAGTTGATGGTTGGGAAACACGGTGTTAGCTTTTAGATAGATTGCTGAAAGCCCCACAAATGGTGGCCTTTGATTGACAATTGATGACTTTCTGGCTTGTCCATCACTGGCTCCCAGTGCCAAACACACAACCCTATTCTTAACATCAATGCTTCACTTGGTTTTAACCAGGTCCATGTTAACCTTGGCAGGCCATCTGTTATTGAGCTGTGGTTGGCTTTTCTTGTCTTGACTCTTCTTTCTTCATCCTCATTTACCCTTCTAAACCAAAATGTTCCTCTGTCTTCCCATACACACTGAATATTGGTCAACAGAGATTCTTCTGGGCTAATCTTTATGCTCCATCCTGCATATTCCCCACCCTTTCTTGTCAAGAAGTTCTCCCTTTCCAGGATAGACTATTCTTTTAAGCCTCTAGAATGAGAGGGACTCTGACATTTACTGCAAGCAAGATTATCTCTAAAATATGAACCTGTAAGCACCCGTGCCATCCAGATGCTAGTGCCAGGAGAAGTGTATGGAAGTATGGGGAAATTCCACTATCAGAAACATGGCAGCATGAATCTGAGGAGTGACCAGGGATGCTTTGAGCATGCAATCGACAAGGAGCAGCAGAGACTGCTGACTCTCTTCCTAGGGTCCAGGAATAGAACCAGAAAGGACTCGCTAATCATGTATCATCCTGGCTCTGGATTATTATTTTTCTCATTGGCCCAACTGAGAAGATTGTAGTTTCCCACATACTGACGAAGGTCCACAACATGACAGTGAAAGTCTGCTCTTTTCTTGGCAAGTCCACAAGTAACCAAGAATCATACCCACTTCAACCACAACTCTAGAAGGAGGACCAATGGGAGTGACAGTAAAATCTAACATGGTTGTGTTCAACCAATTTACTTCAGATCACTATGTGGTAAGAGCCCTTGAGATCTTCATATAAAGGAAATCAAGGCTTAGGAGAATGGAGCAACACACACCACAGAGTATCAGTAGCAGAGGGTCAGTGGTGTCTACTTCAGAAACTCACTCTGCCGGTTTCAGAAAGATGGGTAACCAGTAACATCCGCCCACACACTATCTTTATAAGAAGTTTTGAATCAGTAAAGCACAACTACAAATAGGGAGCTCACCATCTGGTTTGTTTGTTTGCTTGTTTGAGGCAAGGTCTTACTGTGTAGCTCAGACTAGCCTTGAACTTGCTACATAGCCTAGACTGCCCTTTAACTTATGACCCTCCTACCCCAGCCTCCCCAGTTCTGGGGTTATAGGTGAACACCATTATATTATTTTTTAAAGTGAAGGAAGGGAGAAAAGGATGGCAGGGAGAACAAAGGAAGGATGGAAGAAAAGAAGGAGGGAAGACCGGGAGGAAGGGATGGGAGAAGAGAGAGAAGTGGGGAATTAGTGACACAAGGATGTTGAAATGGGACTTAGGTCTTTGGGATGAGTCCCTGATTTTTGTTGGCCAACATCATTCATTCATGACCCACAAAGCCCACAAGAATATCCCCGTTTTTGAAGATCTGGACTAGCAACTCTGTGAGGCTTAGTCCCTGCCTCCATCTCCCTGTGCCATGTTCTGATAGCTCAGGGTATCCCAATCCTTCTACATATTTCTCTAGGCATCAGCCAAACAGGAGAGGTGGATCTGCTTAGACATGACCTTATTTGCACAGTTGTCATTAGAATGAGTCCCAAGTTCAAGAACCTGTAAGTGCCTTTGACAGAAGTGCCAGTCTCTTAGAAACACGACATAGTTCTTTCCCTCAGCAAAATGACTAACACAGAGAGATCTAGCCATGCTTCCTAGGATTTAACTGAGATGTTTGTGCTAGAGAAATATGAGAAAGGCACCCAGAGTGGGGCTGGTGCCACTACAGAGCTCTGTGGAGACTTAACTCATTTTTCACAGAATTAATAATTCAGATCCCACACCATTCCAGTGGGAAGTGGCTGTAACTGCAGAGTTTAACCAACCACTTCTGAAGATGGGGATTGATCCTAGGAAACGCTGTCTCCACTTTAAGCCATCTCGCCTGAGCAAAATGAAAGCTGTTAGATGGTTTCATATCTTCATTAAAACCATCAAAGCAGAAACACACTGCAAAGAGGCTGCCAAGGCAGAGAGCATCCCTATGCTTCAGCAGCTTGGGGGAAGTCCTGGAGAGTTAGAGCCACGCTAGTGTTCAGTTCTGCTGAAAGAAATCACAAGCATCGGTCTCCAATTGGATAATGCCATCATGACAGCTACCTTGTCATACCTGTGGAAGGGGCTGGAGCAGAGGAGAAGCTGGATGACACATATAAGTGACATGTGCCTTTTTAGGGTTGGACAAGATCCTTCAAAGGATGTTAAGAGGTTTTCCAAACAGTCTATGTTTTAAAATGGGTCCCAAAGACCCCTAGGATGGCTCTGCCATCGTCCACCTATTTGGGAATGAAGAATCCAGGTTACAGTTGAACATAGCAGCCACCCTTGTGGATGGATGCTTGAAAAGTCAGGCAAGGGGTTGGATTTGGAAGGGTTAGGCTCAAATCTCAGCTTGTCACTTGCAATGGCCTTTAAAAGTTTAACAGAGAGAAGCCACAAATGCACTATAACTCAGTCATTGTGCCCAACGGCAACATGACCTATATCACCCTAACTGCACAGCTGTCATCTTGCTTGACTCATTCCCCACACCTTGCCCTCATCAACCAATCCTGCAGTCACATTTTCAGACCATGCTGGGCATCTGCCACCATCACCAAGACCTCCTTTCATGGTCCTGCTTTGCCCTCCTGTAGGGCAAAGAGAGCCTGTTAAAACAAGGCAGAGCCTGTTAGAACAAGGCAGGAGTTAGGCCTGTAACTCAGTTGGCAGAATGCTTGGCCAGCATGCAAAGCCCTAGTTCTGCGTTCAACATTGCATAAAAAAACAGACACAGTGTTGTGACCCTGTAACCCCAGCAACCAAGAGACGGAGGTAGGAGGATCCAAAGTTCAAGGTCATTCTTGTATCCATAGCATGTTTAAAGCTAGACTAAAATGCATGAGAACCTGTCTGAGCAAAAACAAGTCAGATCACAGAGTTCCAGAGTTCCAGCCATCCCAGCTCCTTCTCATCGACTAAGCAGAAGTCAAGGCTCTTGCAGGGATCTCTGAGACCCTGCTTGATCTGCCCCCCAGTGGCTCTCTGAACTAATTACATGTTTCTCCTCCTCACTGGACCCACTCTGGCCATGCTGGTCCTGAGGGCTGTTGCCATCACGCCGCTAATCTTGATGCCCTTGGAAGCTTTGCACTTGATTTTCTCTTTAGCAAAGGTTTTCCGTTAAATTGCAGCATTCTTTGTCCTGGGGCCTTACTCACATAATATCACCATCTCAGAGAGGCCTGTTCTAACTACTGACAGCTGAATACCTTGCCCCCACCAACACCTTTCTCCCCTCCCCTCCCCCGTCACACTTAATATCACTGACACAGACATATCTTATTGTTGACCATAGAGGACAGGTGCTTTTTTTTTCTGGATGTTTCACTACTTTCTCTTCTATGACTACTGCATAGTCTGGTACATAGTAGGTGTACAACAGGCATCTGATGACCTCATGATCAAGCCCTAAACATTCAAATTCTGCATTTTCTCACTTCATCGGAGCCCATAAGGTAATTCAAATAAAGAGATGTAAGTTACTAGTGGCCTCAGAACAAACACATGATCTCAGCCATGCCTCACATCTGAGAATACTCACACTCAAATAATATTTCTTGAAAACCTACTGTGTGCCAGGCTCCAACTCTAAGCTCCAGGGATACCAGCAAATAAAACAGGCAAAGTCATTGCACCCAGGGAGTTTTCAAAGTCAAAAGAAAATGATCAAGATCATTTGAATTGTAGCAAGAAGCATGGAGTAGATAAAGTAAAGGCAGTGAAGACATTACAGATGGGTGAGCAAGGGCAGCTGGCTTCCAGCAGATGGCAAGACAAGGGTTTGTTTCCTTTGCTTTTGTGTTTGAGGAGGTGACATGTGTATCAGCTGAGACCTGTGTTACAAAAAGAACCAAATTGGGTAGCCACTGGAGGAGGAAGAATCCCAGTAGAGACGATGGCAGCTGCAAACTCCCTTAAGCTTAGGCCTCAGCTGGGAAGCTTCTTGCTGCCCTGTCCACCTAGGGGCCTCTTCCCTGTGACTATGCAGGTTCTGTCTGGGAGTTTCTGTTGCTCAGGTCTTCCTAGCTTGTCTTCCCCAGTCAGCTTCTTAAAACAAGACCTTCTTTCTGAGGTTTAGTGTGTGTTTGACACATAGCAAGTGACCAGTCACTCAGCAGAGGGCACTAAAATTCTGATTTTGCTGTCTCCAGAAGACAACTTGTGTGATGGGTATTGTCTTAGTCAGGGTTTCTAATCCTGCACAAACATTATGACCAAGAAGCAACTTGAGGAGGAAAGGGTTTATTCAGTTTACACTTCCACACTGCTGTTCATCGCCAAAGGAAGTCAGGACTGGAACTCAAGCGAGTCAGGAAGCAGGAGCTGATGCAGAGGCCATGGAGGAATGTTCCTTACTGGCTTGCTTCCCCTGCCTTGCTCAGCTTGCTTTCTTATAGAACCCAAGACTACCAGCCTAGGGATGACACAACCCACAGTGGGCCCTCTCACCCTTGATCACTAATTGAGAAAATGCCTTACATCTGGATCTCATGGAGGCATTTTCTCACCTGAAACTCCTTTCTCTGTGATAACTCCAGCTTGTGTCAGGTTGAAACACAAAACCAGCCAGCACAGGTGCATGTAGACACAACCTCCCCATAGGTAAACCTCTTCGGTGTAGGACAGCGGTGTAGACGGTAGGACAGAGTCTCTGGCTGACTGCTCTTTGGGGCTCAGGTTACACACCATCTCTTCCAGGAAGCCCTCCTTCCTCCAGCTAGATTCCATCTTCTTTCCATTCGACTCTTGTTCTCCTGGTCCTCCTATCATAGTGTTCCCTGACTTGTGTATGCAAGTGTCATGAACATCTCAAAACCCATCAACAAGTGAGAATCCCTGAGGCAGGACCTGAGTTCTGTTCATCTTTGTGTCATTAGTCTTGAAACCAACAAGAGCTCAATAAAGGACTCAATGGTCAATAGTCACAGTTAATATTTGTTGGCTAGGTTTTGTATAAGAAATACTTGGAGTACTTTTATTGTCCATCGAATCTTCACTGCTTCCCTACCCAACAGTCAGTATGATTGAGCCCCAGGGCACACACAGAGCACTGTGCCAAAGAGAGGCAACAGGTGTGGTCAGTGGACACGTACCAGCAAGCGGTGGAGCAGAGATTTCAGAATCTGAGCTTTTGGTTGCTGTTTACAGTTACCCATGCCCATGTGTATAATTTAGCTTTCTGCAGTTTCTGATGCAGTATAATTCAAACGTATTAGATAAGAAATTCCAGAATAACATTGTTAGTTTTGACTGTTCATTACAATGAATAACATTATGGCATTTCCACCCTGATGCATTCTAACTGGGAAATGAATCATCCCGTTATGCAGTGTATCCACACTGTGTATGCTACCTACCTGTTACTCAGTAACTGCCTCAGTCATCAGATGGACTATCATATAGTTATTGTTTGAGTATTAAGTGCTCCCACAGGTTCAGATGTCGGATGCTTGGTTTTCTTTAATCTTGTGGCACTGATTTGAGGGGATCTGGAAGCTGAAGGAAGTGAAGTCTGGCTGCCAGAAGTAGTTCCTTGGGGGGAAATCTTGTTCCTGGACACTTCCTGTTTCCTCTCCTCCCCTACCTCCTCTTTCTCCTCCTCTTCTTCTTACTCTCCGTCTCTCTTCATCCTTCCCTTCCAGCTTCTTTTGGATGAGGTAAGAAGTCCTTCTGTCATACCCGCCATCTCCATGATGTTCTGCCCAAGTACATGGGACAAATGACCTCTAAAGCTGTTAGCCAAACTACCTCTCTCCTCCCCTAGGCTCATCTCTCAGTATTTTGTCACAGTAATAGGACAGATAACTAATGCACACAGTTTCTCAGTACCTGTGTTCCAATGACCGCCATTTTACTTAATCATAGTCCTAGACTGTAAGGGTAGTGGGGCTGGAGATTCCAAGGAAAAGCTGTGACGTGCTTCCTTAAATGAAAAGCTTAAGGTACAATAAGATGCTGAGAGAGAGAGAGAGAGAGAGAGAGAGAGAGAGAGAGAGAGAGAGAAAGAACAGCTTACAAGAAGTTTCAGTAGTACATTGCTACAAATGTTTTCATGGTTATTGCTTGTCGTCTCTAACTGTGCCTAATTTACATATCAATTTTTTTTTATTTATTTGAGTATGAGAAAAAACATAGTGTATATGTTCACACTACTCATGGTTTTAGGCATCTACTAGGTGTGTTGGAAAAGCCTGCCATTAAGGAGGGGAGAGCAGTGTAGTTTCTGTTTCCTTCTTGTTTTTAAGTTCATTACATACATCCCTTAAATCTGGTTCTCTGTCTGTCTGCCTCTGTCTCTCTCACACACTATATCTATCTATCTATCTATCTATCTATCTATCTATCTATCTTTCTTTCTATCTATCTATCTATCTATCTATCTATCTATCTATCTTTTCATTATTTTTTGAGGCTCCCAGCTCAACCAGGAGGCATAACTTCAAAACTTCAGTGTCCATCCATTTGACTCCAACCTCACAGTAGATTCAGGGCTCTTAGCCTGGCAGTGGGCCCAGATGGCAGGGAAACACTCTGTAGCAAGAAGCCATCTTTTCCCCCAGCAGTATTAGTAACTACTGCCCCATTGAAGGTAGGGCCAGAGAGTCTTGTCATAGACACCCTGTTATGTCTGTTAACAACATAGTCACAGTCTTAGGGACTGTTTGTTCCAGGGGATGAACATGTTCTTCCACTCTCAGCTCGGGGACATTATGCAGACTGGGGAAGCAGAGCTGACGCCCTGCTCTCTCCTGCACTCACTCTTCATGCATTGTTTACAGAAACAATATAGGGTTGGAAGACTATTTTGGCTCACAGTTCCAGTGGGTCCTGTCTGTCATGGCAGAGGTGGCATGATGGAATGCACTGCAGCAGGAGCCTGGGACAGCAGCTGTTCTTACTGCAGTAGACCCAGAAGTTGGGTATGGGACCAAAACTGGGACTGGGTAACCACCAGCAGCCCCTCACCACCCACTTCCACCCATCAAGCTCACCTCCTAAAGACTCCATGCTCCAAAACCAATAGTACCAGCCAGGATTAAGTGTTCAAAGCATAATTCATGGGGACCATTTCAAGCTCTAACTCTAAGATCTCGTGTCTTCACAGTGGAATGGAAGAGACAGAATTTTGCACGCAGAAGGTTTGTGTGGGTGTGCATACATAAGTGTGTGTATATGCGTGGCGACCAGAGATCAGCTTTGGTGTTATTCTGCAGGAGCCATCTACCACATATTTTCTGAGTCAGGGTCTCTAACTAGGCCCTGCCTCCCCAGCTCTGGCATTACAAAAGTGTCACCATGTCTTGCTTTTTACCTGGAAGCTGGGGCTTAGCATCAGGCCTTCATGCCTGCATAGCAAGTACTTTACTGACTGAGCCATCTCCTCAGCCCCAGAGATGTATTTTAAAGAAGCACATTGCCTCATGTAAGCCTCAAAATAGATATAGAAATATTCCTGAGCCCCCTCCTGTAGGTTTCTGATTCCTTAACAACTTTTCTCTGATTTTTACACTGACATCTTGGCTGCAGTTATGCACAAAGTAGATTGAAGTGGCTGTTGTGTGCATGTGGCAGCAGTGGCAGAGAGGGTGGGTGTGGGTGGATCGATGGGGAGGGTGGCTTTGGTTTATTCCCCAATAGTGGGAATAACAAGGAAGCCTTGTGGTTTGATCTATTTCTTCCTTTGAATGTCTACCATAGAGTTTCTTGGGGAAGCGTGGCTCTTCTGAAGCCTGGATGCCCTTTCGAACACTGCACATCACAACACTTCTCTTATCACTGCGTTTGTTCTGAGACTTCTCTTCGTTTTTCTCTCCCAATCATTAACACATCAAAGGAACCTAAGAAACCCAGAGCCACCAGCGCACTGAGTTGAGCTGGATGTTCTACAAACTCCAGCCATGTTTCTCATGATGTCAGTCATGTCCTTTTGTGTCCTCTCCGAGAATCTGAAAAATGCCACTACATCACAGAAAAGAAATTTACCATTGTTTAACGGCAGTTCCATCCCTACTGGTCACATGAAGGAGGACTATCTCAGCTTGATATCAATATTTCCTCAACCTATTAGCATCTCCTAATACCCCGGCTAAAGACAGAGTGTTGTAGGTATGGAACATTCCAGCATGCTCTTTGGTAAAAACTCAATAATACTGCTTTGTTCTCAACCTGTCTGTTTGGAGATTAACTTCAGATTTGATGCTGCTTCTCATTCTAGAAATTTAAATGAAGTTGCTTTATAAACATATTTATTTGAAATGTATTTGCATAGAATGCATTCATTGGCTTTTCAGATGGATAACATCATTGGAGGGATTCACAAAATGGGGACTTGTTATTTTTTTCTCAAAGGAGAAGCTCTGTGACCGCAAGGTGAGCATGCAAGATTTCCCTCATCACTTTCGAGCTGGATTGCACACAGTGTGCTATTTACTCTAAAATAGGGACTTAGAAAATGAAGACTTTTTCTTTATGAAAGATTATAATTTTTCTTTACTGTAGAGAATTTTATCCATGTATACAATAAATATGATTATATCCACTCCCTATTTTCCTCCTCCAATGCCCTCTATAAACTCCTTAACATGTAAAATTAAATAATTTTAAAATTTATGATTATTTTTTAATTGGTGCATAAAATATTCTAAAATATTAGGTGGCAGCATGATTCGGATCTAGAAAATGTTGCTCAATGATGTGTTTAATGGTTGGTTCTTCTGGAAGTGATGGAAACTTTAAGCAGGAAGAGGATTCTACAAGGCCCAGAGGCCCCTGAGCTGGAACTGGCCTGAAAGCTTTCTGCAGAGGACTAGCTTTCATGGTACCAGACAGCACCTAAGCAAGGTTCCAAAGGAGGGAAGCTACCAACAGTCCTACCCAGCAATCATGGCTATGAACTTCATCAAGGACCAGCAAACCAAGGGTGCAGTAGTGGCATGCATACCTTGGTGGCAACCAATGGCTCTCTAATTGGACTTAAAATCCACTCAACAAGAAGGAGATCATGCCTGCTACTGAAAACCTAACCAAGGGATGGATTGTGGAAGAGCACCTACAGCTACCACAGCACAATCACCAACTATGTTATAAATATTGGTCCTCACACCCACAAATAAGTGTAGTTTTCACCTCTCAAGGAAACTTCTCTTCAGAGCAGACCTGCAGAGACCATTACAGAAAACCTCAAACAATCAAAATGCAGAATTGTGGCTCTGTCACAGTGGATACATCTATAGAACACTTTGCACCTAAAGCTCAGGAAACATTGCAGAAGAGGCAATGCAAAGATTGTAAAAACATGGAATTTACTGTGAGATTCCAGCCTCAATCCTACACAAAGAACTATAGGCAACTAAAGAATGCTGAGAAATAGTCTTCCTGGGGAAAAGCATACCAATTTGTTATCTAATACAGATGGTGGGCCATGAAAACATACATAAAATTAATATTATACAGACTGACTAGTTTATATTTATGTAATGCACATACATCTATGTGTATATACATATATGTGTGTAACAACAAATAATGAAAGAGGGGGCTATGAACTTGAAAGAGAGCAAGGGGTACACATGAGAGTGTCTGGGGGAAGAAAAGAAGAGTAAAAAATAATGCAATTATAGTATAATCTCAATATATAAAAGAAATATTTTTTTTAAAAAAAAGGGGTTGGGTTCTGTGGAAGGTGTTAGGTCCCTGGCATGTGTCCTTGGGGAGACTAGTAGGAATCTAGACCCTTTCTCTCTGTCTCCTGTGTTCTCGGCCATGAGGTTAGGGCTTCCCCCACCTACTCGCCATGGTATACTGCCTTGGCATACAGTATAAGAATGGAGCTATGGTGAGCTGAAACCTTTAAAACTATGAGCCCAAATAAACATTTCCTTTCTAAAGTTGTTTGTCTCTGGTATTTTGTTACAGTAATCAAAGCCTAACACAAGGGATTAATTATCACCTGGTATTTCAACACACAGATACAATGTGTCGATAGTATATCGTGTTACATAAATCTATCTCCTCAACCAGATATCAGTTCTTTATAGTGGAGCATTCAGAATTCTCCTGGGATTTTTTAAATTGTGGAGTGCATTGGCGTTATCTTTATTCACCCTACGATGCACTAGCTCACCAGAACCTTGTGCTCCTCTCTGTAACTTAGTGCTCATTGACCAAGCCTCTCTCTTCTATACTCTGCTCAGACTCAGCTAAACATCCTTTCAATTTTAAATGAGATCACTGAAACACAAATATTAAGAAATGACAGTAGAGGTTGTGCACTATAATGACTGATGTTTAGAAAATAGTGTTGTCATCTCTTCCAAATGGGAGCACTGCCCTGGACTGGGAGATAGTAGAGGAAGTCCCTCCAGACTACCTTGGGCAGAGGTGGGAGCTGAGCAAAACCCATTGCCAGAACCTCTGGCTGGAAGTCTGAGAAGACACAATAGCTAATGTGTATGTAGGAACCCTACATGATGCCAAAGGTCCCATGACCAAACCAGCACATCTGGCCATGTCTCCTAGAAGAATGTGCTCACTCAGAGCCCTCATGTCCCCACCCAGTCCTATTATCCCACGGAGAAAGCCCTGGGGAGTAAGGCGTTGGACCAACAGCCCAGCTGTGTAGCCTGACAGGCAGCAATTACCTCTGAAATGCTAAGTTATTTCCACTCACTGGTGGCTTTTACCCACCTTGTCAAACTGCTCATGGACTACAAAGCTCTCCAGCCCATCAGCGCAGCCCATTAGGAGAAAAGAGTGGCAGCAGAGCCAGCCCACAGCAGCCTGGCACTGAGCCTGGCCAATGGTGGGCGTTTGACAAATAAATGGATTAAGCCACCTCAGAGTTAGCTCTGGGGGGAACGGTGGGTGCCACAGACTTAGCTTGGCTGCATGACCTTTTAGATCCCTCTGGCCTGACTCACAGCCTGTGAGTGTCTGCTTATCTACCTCTATCTTCCTTGCCCACTGGCTGTGAGCCATCACACAGAGAGCTGGTCTCCCCTCCAAGTCCTCCAGCAGATCTGGATCAATAGGGAGCTGTGTGCTTCCGCCCCTCCACACCCACTCTGTCACTCAATCATTCAAAAATGATTCATGGAGGGCTAACCAAGGGAAGAACACTATTCAACACTGCCGAACAAGGGATGCAGAGAACATTAACAGTGCCTCAGGAAATGGCACCTATTGGCATTGACTGTGCACCAGAATGGATAGGAGCTCTTGGGATGTACCTCCCAATCTATGTAAGTAAGTGCCTCTTTACAGCTGCCCATGGAGAACATCACAGCAGCTCATCTCTGGTGGGCAGCCACCCTACCCCCTCCCTAGTAGTAAAATAGATGCTTACAGGGAGATGGCATGGGCACCACTTGAAATTTCAAAATGGGAAGAGCTCCCAACAGAGAAACCCCAATCCTTACCCCCCACCCCCACTGCTGGCTATAGAGATGCCATGTTGGGTATTTTTCCATCTAGTCAATGGTTCTTTGGAAGACTGATAGATTTCAGGGTGACTGGGGGAGACATACTCTCAAGGCAAAAGACAGCTTGGTGAGAAGTAGTTCAGCAACTGAGGTGGAAGCAGAGAATTTCATGGAAGCCAGGACATCAATCATTCACTGTAAGACATTCTAATCTCAGAAAATTAAAACAAAACCAGCTATGCTTCTTACCTTCTCTAGTAAGTGGGTTTTTTTTTTTCCTATTTGAACAGAATAAACAGTATTAGCAATGAGTATTCGATGAAAATCTCAGGGCTTGTCAGGGTCTTCTTCACTTCACAGCCTCAAGCAAAGATCTCTGGGGGGAAATCTCATTCCTCATTCTCAGATCATCCAGTCCCTCGAGGCTCCAAAGAGAAGTGAGACCAGCTCCTTCCCGCCAAACCTTCCTTGAATACCAACAGCTCTTTTGGCCCTTCAGTGACTGAGAAGAACGGTACACAAGCTGGAACTAACTAATAAACCTCCAGTGAGCTGTGAGGCTGACAGATGGGGGATTTCCAGACCCAATGGCTTCATTTCATCAGAATGTGCCACACTCCCCTGGAACCATGAAAAAAAAAAAAAAAAAAACTCCTTATAAAGATGTGTCTGCAAAGATGCTGCACAGGAGACCACACACGTCACATGTGGGGACAGGGATCACAGATCACTGGCACACACAGTGAGCATAGGTCGGTCTCCTTTGTGTATGATTCAGTTTGTTAGAAAATTGCAAAGCCTTCTGTGTTCTCTTCTTCACGCAGAAGGCCCCTGTTGCCTGCCGTGGGCTTCCTCCTAAGGCTTGCTGTGCCAGAGTTTGGCTTTGCTGTTACATATGAGTCACTGATTTACATGAGCTTGATAATGTGGTAGATTTCAGCCTGTGCTTTTCCCTCTCTGTCTTACTTAGAGCAGTACCTCTGGGGCAAATCCTGTTTCTGCTTCTCTTACACAGTCCCAAGAACACACCAACACTAAGCAAGAAAGTAAGCAGAGATAAAAGATGGCATCTAAAATTAATAACACGTTCATCTCTCAACATTTGGACACCAGTGTAGAGTCAATTACCATGTATTAACTTGCTCCAGCTGGCATTTTAATACATTTAGAAAAGGTTCCCTTCCACAGTACACCCTGCCAACCTGCAGGGCCAGCAGAACTGAGACACTTGAAGCAGAACTCACCTTTCTCTTGAACCCTAAAGACTCCTAGACACGATACCATTGATATTTCTCTATAAATGAAACATTTCTAATAGGCTGGATCAGAGACAAACTTTTGTTAAACAACAGTATCTTATGTGAAATCTTAGGTATGTCGAGTGTTTCCGAATAAGGTGTCCTACATGGTTTTCATGTGATGTAAAAGACCAGGTCAGGCATTGTTCGTATTTGTAAAGGTGGATAGTCAGAAATATGAGCCGAAATTCTATCAGTGCAAAGTTAACAAATGGAAGATGATGGGGAGGGAGGGGAGAGCAAGAAGCAAGGGAGGGGGAGGGGAGGGGAGAAGAGAATATAGAAAGGAAGTAAGAAAACGGAATGTATTGGACTGAGGAAGCGGTTCGTTTGTAAAGTGTCTGTAGTGCACACCAGCACAAGGGTCCTCAGTTCCGGTCCCAGAACTCACATAAAATGAAAAACCCAGTAGCAAGTGCCTATAATCTCTTTGCTGGGGAGGCATTTCTCTGGAGCTTTCTGGTCATTCTCCCTAGTGGAATGATTGAGTTTCAGGTTCAGTGAGAGACCCTGTTTCAAAAGACAAGGAGAACAACTCAACTACTTTCAATGCATGTACTCACACATATGCATCACACACACACACACACACACACACACACACACACAAGTGTGAAATTATTTCTTTAGCGATGCATTCTTTGGCCACATTTGGCGGTGGCAGCCCGTACTGCCGTAACAGGTGTGTTAGCAGTAGTATTAATGGCAATAACCGGAGTGTTGGCAGCAGAACAGCAACAATTGTGGCAACAGTAGTAACATCATTGGTTTATCTTTATATACCCCCCACGGCACTTTCATACACAATGTTCCATGCATTCTTCAAACCCAAGACAATTATTATGGGCTTCGTCCCATGAGAAGGCAGCTGAGACTCAAGGTGATCATCTTTTTCCAAATTGCATGACATCTAAAGAGGTCATCTCTGGTCTTTGACACAGTGGCTCCCACCCGGCACCCCCCACAGGTCCATATGCTGCATCTGGGAGGAAATTTGAAGAGGGGAATTCAGGTCAGACACACAGGTGAGGTGTGATCACAGAAGTATCTCAGAGGGATTCCTCTGCAGAGAGCTGGGTTCTCTGAGGGTGATTTGGCTTGGTGGCTCCCAAGAAGGGATTAGGATCCAGTAACAGAGAAGATGAAGGCTCTGTTGGCTTGTCACTTTTTCTGATGAAGTCTCTGGCTGTATCAACTCTGCCTTCATGGAGTTGAAGTCTCACCTGTAGCTTGGTGATGGTGATTCTTATTTTCCCATTATCTATCTGCATTTTGACCATCTGGCTTCAAAATGGGCAGAGTATCATGGACTCCACTGCATTCAGAGGCTCCACCCTGGGAAACCCAGGCCACAGCAGAGGGCAGAAGGCTGGCACCTTGAACACAGAGTGTAAAGAATCCCAGGAATCCCCATAGTTTCTGCAATTACTGCATGTTACTCAAGTGATGATAAAAGATAAAACAGAGAGAAACAGTGCCCAAGTAGGGAGTATATTACCTCTGTGGAATCAGCAACCCCTATGTGAAATACTTGACTCTGGAAGGTGCTAGTTTGCAGCACCCCCAGCCCAAAGCACAAAACACACAGTCCTTTCCTGATAGGTATCATATTTATGACCAGACCTCCAGGCTAATCTTTCCTTTAGAAATATCAAGAAGGAAAGAGTAGAGGGGGAGGGGAGAGAGAAAGAAGTGGAGCTGTCAGTGTGCTTCATGTTAAATAAAACCTACCAAGATTCTGCTGAGAATTTTAGCAGAATCCAAATGTGCTAGGAAAGAAAAAAAAAGGCGTGGCTCCCATCTCCAAGGTTCACAGCTAAGCTGGCTTAGAATCACACATGCCAAGGTTAAAAATAAAAAGCAGTCATCCCTGAATGACACGGGCTCCAGAAAGGAAGCCTGAGGTATGCTGTTTGGTGGAGGGGGGAGAAATGGGGAAGAAGAGCCTGGGCTCAACATAGAGGTGTTTATAGAAGGAAGCATCACCTAAAAGCTAGATGCTCAGAATTTTGCTATTTTGCACTTAAAAAGCACTTCACAGTGGGAAAAGGTTTCATAAAAATCTTCATATTTTCCATCGAGGAAACCCTGGTGTGCAGTGAGCATGGCTGAGGATGACCTCGAGCAGGGCGCTGGTGTTGGATGGTTCTGCAGTCCATACCCTGGGGTGTGGTTTAAACAGCTTCTGCACATAACTAGATGGAACACCTATGGGTCACAATCCAGAAAGCATGGTGGGCCATCAGCATTGGCATGAAGCCACATCTGACTGTGTGCCAGCCAGTTCTTAACTTGGCTCCACTACAAACTATGTGTCTGCTTCTTGGGGACAGCACACATCCCATCCCTTGCTCCTAACAGTCACAGCTACTTTGGGCCAGGGCTAGCTGAGAAAGGTGACAAGGCATTCCTGTGGATCCCCCTTATTTTGGAAATCCAGAACTCTCTGTTATGACTCCATCAGGGTCATCTTTCCAATGAAATTATCCTTTATCCAGTATACTTATGACTCTAGTGAGTAAAGGGTCTCCTTTTATATAAAAAATAAAAGAAATAGCCTCAGCAACTGTGGCAGCTACCATGGCATCTCTCCAGAATTGCATTACCATTCAGAACTGTCTAGAATGTCTTCAGGTAGATTCCGTGACATCTCTGAGGCTCACCCACTATACTCTAACCTTGGCTCAGTCCCTGTGGACTTATCCTGCACTTTTGCACCACACAAGGTGTGAAGGCCAATGGACACCAGAGGCACTGAAGAGTGAAGGCTGCCACCCCAATGAAGCCTCGTTGTAGGTCCAGATACCACCCTCTGGGGAAAGGAGGGACTCTAGCTGGCAGAAGTCCAAGGGAAGAGTGGGCATTCTAGGCATGCCTGACTACTCCAAGGATCCTACCTAGCCTTACCTGAAGTGCCCACTTATCTTCCAAATCCCTCCTGTTGGCTACTGTTTTAAAAGCACCTCCAATGGTCATTTTTAACATCTTCCAAACACTTTAAAAGAGACTTGTCAAGCAAACAGGGCAAGAACTGTTCTCCAGCCCCTTGTGATTGATGGCGAAACTGATGCTGGACGAGTTTGAGGAACTTGCTCAACGTTAAGTGTCAGAGATAGCACTAAAATTGAAGGTTCCTTCCTTTACTCCAAGCCTACTAACTCAGGACTAGAACTGCTGGGGAAGTGAGACCCAGAATGTATCAAGTATCTGCAGCTGAGACTGGTATTCTCCTCACTGCAAGAACCCAGGACACACTCTCATTTTGCCCTAAGTATGGGAACCTACCCAGTTGGAAATCACCACAGAGAACCTTTGCAGCGATTCCCCTTTCTCAACGCCAGGTGCTACACAGACCAGGCAAGATCAGCTTAGGGATAGGAGTAGAGCTGTGGTCAGACAGCCTTTTGCCTTAGGCAACCAGCCCCATCAGCCCTAAAAACTGGACAAAGAAGGCAGCCCTCCAGCCAGCACCTAGTTTTGACAGGAAATGTTCCCTACCTTCCAGGGACCTTCAGGGACAAGAGAGAATGCCCTTTCCCTATGCGCTTCAAAGAACCTCGTGAAGAGCCAGTCTCTGGGAAGTTCTGGGTGAACCCTCTACAGTAATCATCCCACAACCCACTTGCCGGCTTAGCATGGAACGGCTCCAAGGATAGAGCTAACCCAAAGCTCAGAGTGGAGCTGTTGTGACCCTCTTACCTGTACCAGTCCAGCCCTCGGCCGTAGTTCCTGTCGAAGAAGTGGGGCTCAGTGCCCAAGGCCCGCACGTCCGGGTGCACGCGGATAAACTCCAGCACCGCCCGGGTTCCCCCTTTCTTGACGCCCACAATGAGGGCTTGGGGCAGCCGTTTGGTGCCTGGCTTCGGGGAGCCAGAGTGGTTTGATCCGGAGAGGCGCGGTGCTGGCGCGGCGGCTGCGGGCGCGCTGGGAGCGCTGGACTCACTGGGCGTCGGCCCCGGGGGATCACACGGGCGGGACTTCGCCAGAAGTTTCTGGCCGCTTGCGCTGGGGCCGCGGAGGCAGCGCGGCGCGCCGAGCAGGCGGCTCTGGCCCAAACCGTCGCAGCAGCACAGGAAGCTGTAACACAGGTAAGTGCAGGACAAGGACAGTGTGAAGGCGAAGAGCAGCCTGCGCGCTCTCCGCGGCTGAGGTGGCCCCGCGCGGCCCAGGACCCTATAGGCCATAGCTCCATGGGCCCGCGCCGGGGGTCATGGTTTCCGAGGTGGCACCTGCTGCGGAGCTGCTGTGTGGCTCTGCGATTGCCTAGAGGGCTCGCGTGGCGCTGTCCTCGCCGTGCGGGTTGGGCTTAGGGGATATCATCTCCTCTGGGGGCAGCTGGCCTGGGCGAGCACCGTGCCCGGAGGTCCCGGATACGGTGGCTCCTCGGGGACCAGGTGGCTGCCTTGCCATCATCTCCCGGTGCTAGGCGATGGGGGCTTCGGACAGCGGGGCGGCTCCCGGCACTCTTTGACTCTCACGCGCGTCGGGTTCGGAGCGCGCCCAGCGCCCGAAGCCCCATTCCGGATGCTCCGAGCGTCTTTCAGGGGACGCTCTGTGGCCGCGCGGCGCGGACCGGACGGTGGCGCTGGCGCCGGCCGCGTTCTGGATCCTCGGGAAATGCCGAGTGGAGCGCGCTACCGGCTCTATTTAAGGAGTCGCCTGACGTCAGCCGCGCGGGTCCCCCGAGCCCGCGCCGCGCCCTGGGACCAGGCCCGCCCCTTGCACCCTGACTCTCTTATTCCTCTCAGGTACAACACCGCCCCAGGTCCTCCCCATGCGGACTGCTCCCTACGGAGCCTTGGCCAGCTTGGGGCGGTGAGGAGAAGGTGGGCAGGTACATCATGTACTCCTGCGGGATATTGAACATCCCCATCACTCCGGCCTCTGGACACCTAAGTCGCTATTACGCCAACACCCACCCTAGACATAGACCCGGGTGCTGATGCAAGCTGATACTCGGTTCCACTACACTTACCCACACATGCACCTTGCATACACTAGCACAGAAGCAAGCTCACTCTAATCCGGACACTTCTCAACACCCCACAGAGGGTGGAGAGAATACCCCTAACCCGAGGATAGGAACACAACAAGGACACACCCCATCCCTAGCCATCTCGCCGAACCAATACACACAGTCTGGAATCTGGCATCGTGCAGTGTGCGCACACTCCTGGGACCTGGGCGCACAGTGCAAAATGGATGGATGGAGGAAGGAAGCGTGAGTGAGATTCCGTGACTAGTTACCGAGCCCCCTAGCACCCGCGCGCTGACTCACATCCAGGCGGCTCGCTCTGTCTCGCACCCATGGAGCACAAACCTCTATCCAATTCGCACACCACCTCATCACACACACACACACACACACACACACACACACACACACACACACACGAACCCCCCTACTGGGCCTGGAAATCAAGCTAGCCCCAGAGCCGCAGACTTATTTATCTCTTGGCGGCCGCCCCCTAGCGGTGGCCTGCTCCCCAGGGAGCTGTCCAGGGTACCAGACGCTCTCTAAGGGCCAGCGCTTAACTGGTTTCTTCACAGTGATAATGGGGGGGGGGGGGGGGGGGGGGGGGGGGGGATAAAGGGCAGAGCACTTCTAATGATTGCCAAGAGGTTGTCCGCAGAACAGCTCCTAGTGACCAACCCCATGCTTGCACAGTGCTGTCCTGAGAGATCACACTAGTAGCTGGTTAGAACCCTGCATCCCAGGTGGGAATTCCATCCCCTAAAAACCTGAACCAGTGTTCCAAAAGTGAAGACCCTCACAAGATGGTTGGATGACCCCACCCCACCCCCATCTTCCATTAGACTGATGATGACTTCAGGACAAGGTCTGTGAATTCTTCCTCAAACTGGGAAATATATTCTGTTTCCAAACTAAGCCCATCCCTAGAAAACCTAGACCAAACTCTACTACAGAGACTAGCTTCTAATACATGTTAATACATATTAAGTAATTTGATAACTGTTAAAGCCTGCCATATAATTACCATTTCTTTGGATTACTTTTAAAAATATTTGTATTTATTCTGAGAATTTCATATCACTTCTAATCTCAGCTCCTCCAAGAACCTCTAAAATGTTCCCTCCCAATTCCATTTCTTCTTCCCCCTCCTCCTTCCTCTTCCTTCTCCTCTTCCTCTTCTTCCTCCTCTTGTTCATCTCCTTCCCTCCTTCTCCTTCTCCTTTTTGTCTTCCTCCTTCTCTTTTTCTTCCTCTTCCTCCTCCTCTTCTTCAAAAATTAACCTGCTGAGTTTAATTAGTGATTCCAATAGCTGATTGGGTGCAAGGGCCATCCACTGCAGCATGAGCAATTTACCAGTGGCCACACGTCGGAAGAAAATGGACTCCCCCAACAGCCATCAACTGCCAGTAGCTCCTCAGCCAAGAGTGGGGCCTCATGAGCTCCCTCTCCATCTGTGGTGGAATGTTGACTGTCTTGACCTTGTGTGGAGGTTGTGCAGGTGGCCACTGTGATTGTGAGTTCATGAAGGCAATGGCCTTGATGTATTCGGAAAGCATCATTTCACAGTTCTCCTTCTCATCCTTCTGCTCTTGTATTCTTATTTCTCCCCCTTCTAATGTTCCCTGAGCCTTGGGATGCACTGCTGTGGATGTCCTTTTTAGGGCTGGGCACTCTCAGTCACTTATTCTCAATGCTTTGACCAGTTTTGAGTCTCTGCATTAATCCCTGCCTACTGAAGACACACACACACACACACACACACTCACACTCACACACAGACACACACACAGACACACACAGAGACACAGAGAGAGAGAGAGAGCGCTTCTCCGACGAAGGTCGAGAAGCACACACAAATCGATGCCTACATCTCCAAGTGTACTCTCTACATTAGAATCTTAATTCTAACAATAGCTAACATGTATCAAGTGCTTGTTTGGTGACATAATGTGCAAACTACTTAAAAGGCTTTACCTCACTTATCTTTGGAGATAGGTATTATAGGCATTATTATAAGTCCTAATTTACAGAGAGTGAAAAGAGGTTAAATAGACATATACTCAGTAACTGGCAGAGCTAGGATTAAATCCAGACAGTCTGGCTCCAAGATTCAAGGTTTTAATTACAGAGCTCTGAAGCTTCCGAATTTCCTTTGCACATGATTCACATGACTCCATCCCAGGCTCTTCTCCTAGATGTGGATGAATTTATCTAGATTGCTGCTAAAAATCTGGTACCAAGGACTAGATGAGAATTCCAGGTATAGAGTGTTAAATTCAACAGGACCCTGAGTCCCCAGTTTTGATAATCCTGTTTCTAGTAGTGCCACCTAAGATCCCACCACCTTTTTCCTGTAGCTACATCACACTGCCGACAGACATCTCCAGCTTGAAGCCAAGTAGCATCTCTAAGTGTTTTCCTACAAGTGCTGATGATTGAGGCATTGGTACCCCCTGCTGTGCTTGAGCAGTAGACTTAAAAAACCTAACACGTAGGTCCTTACACATTTGACCTGATTAAATTTCATCTCCTCTCATCAGTTCATGGCTACAGTTAGGTTTTTTCAAATGTCTGTTGAAGCTCAAGTCGTAATTTAGCTTTCATATTCTTGAAAACTAAAAAGGTTAAATCCATACTTTTTTAAGGGTCTTAATGGTTGAAGTTAGGTCTTTGTGCAGCTAGGAAAATACTTTATCATTGAGCTACATTTCAGCTCTTGGCTTTACTTTTGATTCTTTGTGTATTTTGGGCAGGTGTTTTGTTGTCTCTAAGCCTCAGTTTCTTTAATCTGTAAAATGGGGAGCTATGAACAACCCCCAAAGCCTCTTGATGCTACTGTTGTAATTCTGTAGTTATATGATCTCATTTTCCAGTGCAGGAGCTTGTCTCTTGGCACCATGTCACCTCCACATCTCATTACAATTTAATAAATTCTTTGCTCAAATTGTTAATAAAAATGTCAAAACAGGTAGGCTGAAAGGAGTTCTAATGCAGGCTTTCAACAGTTCTTCATGATACCAGTCTGCTATCTCTGCACTCCATTGTTAACATCCCAGATTGAATGTAGTGTGATCCACCATGGAATGCCTCTTCCTTGGGAAAAAAAGAGCCCTGAACTTTGCTATTCCTCATCATTTTGTGTTTGCTTCTGCTTTTAAATTATTTTATTTTTTAATAAGCTCTAAACGTTTAGTCATATAAGAAACAGGTGAGTTTTCTTCTTCAAATCTTAACCAGAAAAACAACCATGACAGTCAGTAGACAGACAGACAGACCGACAAATTTCAGAGGGAATAGAAGTGGCAGTGCCCGTTTTCCCTCAGAAGTGTCCGGTAGCACTATGCTGAGTCACGTGGTTCATTGGGGAGCACTCGCGTAGAGAAGGTAAATGTCTGGTTTTCTATCATATGCAAGACCAAGTGAAGGCAACTTGGGGCTGACGTGGAAGCTCCTCAATGGTGGGGACCCAGGATGCCATGTGCCTCTTTGCCACATGTTCTCCATTATAAAGTTATCCCATATTCTCCAATAACCACCTGCTGTCTGCTTGCTCATATTCCGATCATTAGTCAGGAAGAAAAAGACACTTCTACAGGGATCACCTGCATTATTTCCTCCAATAATTGATCAGTGTCGTCACAATCTGTGGTGGTTTGGATAAGATTGCCCCCATAGGAGAATATATGTGAATGCTTAGTCACCTGGGAGTGGAGCTGTTTGACAGGATTAGAAAGATTAGGAGGTGTGGCCTTGTTGGGGGAAGTATGTCACTGGGGGTGGGCTTTGAGGTTTCAAATGTCCATGCCAGCTCCAGTCTTGCTCTCTGCCTGTGGATCAGGATATACCTCTCAATTACCACTCCAGTACTGTGTCTATCTATGTACATGCAACATGCTCCCTGCCATAATGATAACAGACTAAGCCTCTGAACAGTAATTAAGCCCCCAATTAAGTGCTTTCTTATAAGACCTTCCTTGGCTGTGCGCTCTCTTCACAACAATGGCATCAGTATACCTTTCAAAGCAGTCTTGACCCCGAGTGACTATACCTAGCTAAATCTTGAAATTACTTTTTAGATTTATTTTACTTTATGTGTATGAACGTTTTCCCTGGATATATGTATAGGCACTGTGTGTATGCCTGATACCCTCAGAGGTCAGAACAAGACTGCTAGGTCCCCTGAAACTGGAGTTACAGACAGTTGTGAGCTACCATGAGGGCGCTGGGAACTGAATTTCAGTCCTCTACAAGAGCATTAGATGTTCCTCATCTCCCAGCCACCAGGCTCCAAACTTGAAAGCTTTGTTTCCAACGAAGAATTTACAGCAATTGTGAAAAACAAATAATCATGTCTACTTCCTTGAAAATATTTTTCCCCCTTGTGTAGCTTGTGTGGGCTGGATCTGGTTTAAAAAACAGATGTGTGGCCAAGCCCAATGTCTTATAATTATATTTCTATGAATCTAAACAATTCAAATTTTTCCAGTGAGAATTATCCACAGAATTTTATGGAAACATTTCCTTCTTTACGACAAATGAGACAAAAAAGGAGCTTCAGTTCCAATAGTATTACGTGCTATCTAGGGGGCTGTACTGGCTAGTTTTGTGTGTCAACTTGACACAAGCTGAAATTATCACAGAGAAAGGAGTTTCAGTTGAGAAAATGCCTCCATGAGATCCAGCGGTAAGGCATTTTCTCAATTAGTGATCAAGAGGGAGGGCCCCTTGTGGGTGGTACCATCTGTGGGCTGATAGTCTTGGGTTCTATAGGAAAGCAGGCTGAGCAAGCCAGGAGAAGCAAGCAAGCCAGTAAGAAACATCCCTCCATGGCCTCTGCATCAGCTCCTGCTTCCTGACCTGCTTGAGTTCCAGTCCTGACTTCCTTTAGTGATGACAAGCAGCATGGAAGTGTAAGCTGAATAAACCCTTTTCTCCCCAACTTGCATCTTGGTCATGATGTTTGTGCAGGAATAGAAACCCTGACTAAGACAAGGGCTGTCTTAGCTTGCTTTCTATTGCTGCTGTAAGCAACGTGACCAAAAGCAACTTGAGAAGAGAGAATATTTCCTATACAGATTATAGTCCACTATAAAGGGATGCCAAAGGAGAAACTCTAGAAAAAACCTGGTGCATGAAGGGAAGCAGAGATCATGGAGGGGTGCTGCTTACTGGCTTGCTTGCCCATGGCTTGTTTGCCCATGGCTTGTTCAGTCTGATTTCCTATGGAACCCAGGACCATCTGCTCAAGATTAACTCCACCCCCAGTGAGCTGGGCCCTCCCCCATCAGTCATTACTCAAGAAAGTGTCCTATACACTTAAGATCTAGGGACTGCTTTGATGAAAACTGACAGAAGTGGAGAGGACTTATTTTTAAGGACCCCAAACCTGAAAATGTTATGAATCTGAGACAATCATAGGTCCAGAAGTTTAAGAGTTTCTGACATGTGAGCAACATTGAAACTGACTTTGGCTAAGACGAGCATAAAAGTGAGTAACTCACACAGGACAAACACTCCAGAGCAGACCATTATCAGAAAGGATTAGGAGGGTAGGGTACTGGGCTGGTGAATGGAGGCAGCTGCAGGATGCATTCTTTTCTCTTCCTTCTGTCTCTTTTGCACCACTGTTGTAAGGATTCTTCCCTCCCTCTCTAATGCCCTGCATTGAGGACCTTGAATTTGAAATTATAAAACAAAGAAGTTCTCTTTCCTTATATTTTTGGACCTAATCAAGTCTTATTATTCAGTTTTGTTTGAGAATAAGTTTCAAATCTTTTCCTGGGAGCTGAATTTTGTAAAATTTTATATAGATATCCTCAAAGAGAGTGATTCCTAGGAGGCAGCAGCAGGCAGTGAAGTGGAGTCATGTGATCTGTCAGTTCCCCTCTGAGAGACACAAAGTTCAAATCTGAGCCCAGAGGGTGGGTAAAAATATTCCACATTTAGAAGGAGGTGGAGAGTAAAGACAGGGAGGGAAACTTTCAATCTTGCTCCATTGTCTGGAAAAAAACAAAAGCTCAAGGTGTTCCAGATCCTGTAAACAGGAGAAAAATCCAGGAGACCAGGCAGGGACCCTGACAATTTTAAGGATTAAGATTCTAAACCCTTCTCTATGCCCTCACATTCATGACTTTTGTTATTGGAGACAATCACAGTCCTAATAATAGATACCATTTGTTGATCCAGGAACAAGGCTAAGAATTTAGATGCATTACCCGATTTAATCTTTTCAATAAACCAGTACTATAGAAGTTGTTAAGACTCTTTGTTTAAAAGTAAGGAAGCAGTCTCCAGGGGTTCAATTTCCCAGTTCTCCCAGGTACTGCCCCCCAGGGAGTAAACAACATAAGCAAGGGTGGGGCGATTCAGCACCAGCCTCAGTTGCTTGAGCATTTTCACTTAGGTCCTGTCTCCCTTTCTTGCAACTAAGTAGCTACTTCCAGCTCAGCCTGGTACTCAGAATTTGGGCTATAGATCCATGTTAAGGTATTCTTGGTTTCTTCATATCTTTTCTCCTTTTGATCAAAAACTAAATGTGACTCCTGTCCAGGCTTCAAGGATGAAATATTTTATTTTAAAATGTATCTGAAGTGTAATGTCAGGGAAGATGCTAGCCCCTGTCTGCTCGTTTGCCCAATAGCACGGTATAGCAGACTAGGAAATGCCATTTTCATTAACCACAACCAGAGAGACTAGCAGCACTCCTGGTAAAGATCTCACTCCATCGATTATCGATTTCCCAAAATACAGACCTCAGTTGTACAGGAGGAGTGAATGTGAGATAACTCCAGGGGAAAACATAAAGATCTCATTGTCACTTGTATTGATTTTTAACATCATCATCTTCTTCCTCCTCCTCCTCCTCTTCCTCCTCTTCCTCCTCTTCTTCCTCTTCCTCCTCCTCCTCCTCTTCCTCCTCCTCCTCCTCTTCTTCCTCCTCCTCCTCCTTCATCGCCCCTCTCCCTCTCCCTCGCCCCTCTCTTTGAGACAAGGTCAGGTCAGACTTTGGAGCACACAGTGGCCTTGAACTTTCTGTGTAGCCTAGGTTTGCCTCAGTGTCACACCCGGTTCTCCTGGCTTACCTAACTTCCCCTGTTCTTTCATCTTTTTTATCAGGTGATACATTCTTGATGTAGAAACAAATAAAAATGCTGAGACTCAAGAAGGAAAAGCATGCTGGGCAATGGTGGCACACATTTTTAATCCCAGCACTCGGGAGGCAGAGGCAGGTGAATTAATGCGTTCGAGGCCAGCTTGGTCTACAGAGTGAGTTCCAGGACAGCCAGAACTACACAGAGAAACCCTGTCTCAAAAAACCAAAAAAAAAAAGAAGAAGAAGAAGAAGAAGAAGAAGAAGAAGAAGAAGAAGAAGAAGAAGAAGAAGAAGAAGAAGAAGAAGAAGAAGAAGAAGAAGAAGAAGAAGAAGAAGAAGAAGAAGAAGGAGAAGGAAAAACATCCCAACACCCAGAAATTTGTTAATATTTTGTATATTGTTAATTTTGTTAGGATTTTGTCTGTATCCTTCCCTTCAGTGGTTCCTGCTGCTTTGTAAAGTGTTTCTCTTTTACTTCATAACATTGTGAATCTCTTTCATATGATAAAAACACAGATTTATGTAACAAGGCTTTCAGAGAGAGAGAAAGTGTTCTATGGGAAATGCCTGAGGCTGGCCTGAGGCTGGCCTGAGCCCACAGCTGTTGTGAGCAGAGGAGGTCTCAGCTGTACTCTGGTCAAAGTGAAAGTGAAAGTGAAGAATTGGTCCTGGTGAGAAAGTAGAGACCCCTGGATCCAGCTTTGCCTGAAGCTGACACCTAAAGAGACAATAAAGCACAGTGGTTAGGGGTGTGTTCTCTGAGAGCAGAGTGCGTTTGCTTAAATGCTGGCTTTGCTTCCGGGTTAAACAAAATAACCAGTGTAGTACCTTTAAAATGGAATCATGCTAACCGGCAGCCTCAGTACATACTGGCCACAAATGTACTGAGAGCTGCCAGTGGCATAGGTCACAAATACTCTTTTTGGCTCAAGTTATTTTGATTGATACAAATACACACTTTCAACCAACCTGAAAATTGTGTCAATAACAAAATTAAATCAAGTTCAAAATTAAATCAAGTTCAACTTTCAAAATCACCTGATATCTTTCCTTCCATGGGCCCACTCAACCCCAGTATTTTTAATATCCCTATGGAAGTAAGCAGATGCGCTCTGTAGACACAGCCCGTGCCAAGCGTTCAACAAGCGCTTCCTGGGTAAGGAGGCAGATGATGTCCCCACACAGCCCATTGTCAGGAGGACCACTGCATTAGCCACAAGGACTGATCCAGTTACACTAAAGGACCACACCGCCTGTGTGTCTGTCTCTCCTCTCACAGCCTGTTCTCTCTTTAATAAGTCTGGATAATAAATAAACCTGAAACAAACAGGATACCCATCTTGCTGCCTGTGTTGCGACGTCCTTTGACCCTCTTCCCTGTTCTGGATTTCCTGGTTGAAACCATCCCAGTCAGTAATTTCAGGAACAATTCTAGTTGAATACGGCAAGTCTAGAAGAGCCCCAGCTAGTCCCACTTAGCATTCATCATTTCTAGTCTCAGGTGCCCCCCTTCCTCACAATCATGCTACATTCTCTAGCCCATTCAATCTCAAGTCCTCCGTGAGCATCCTTACGACCACCCATCCTCTTCCCACACCCCTGACGCCTCCCCCCTGGGCTCTGCAGCTGATGACCTTGATCCTACTTCTCCGGAGAACCAGAGCAATCAGATGAGAGCTTTCTCCCTCACCCCTCCCCACCTGCCAGCATCTTCATTCATAAATGATATTTTCTGTACTGCTAATGTGACTTTACTGTGTGCTTTTTCGATAAGACTCTTCTGCTTGTGCACACATCCAGTCTATTCCTGTCTTCTCAAGGATGTGACCCCAGCCATCTTTCTGTTTCTCTTCTGCATCATCATCTTTCCCGTTGGCCCTGGACTGTTCCCAATGGCATACAATTGTGGGCCTATTTATTTCATCTTAAAAGGAAACTAGCCTGTCGTGAGCTCACCTTTCCCTCCCAGGGCTGCTCTGTTGATATTTCTCCCCTCCTAGCTCAAGCATCATCTCTGCTCACAGGCTCCTCCTGTTGACACAGGAGCCTATTCTAGTCTGGCTTTTACTGTTCCTTCCCCTGTCTGAAAAGACTGTTCTCGTTGAGGTCCCCCATGAGTCTCGTAAAGATAAATTCAATTCTTCTTAGCTTCCCTTTCAATGCAACGGTGCAAGGTGGGGATCAAACCTAGGGCCTCAGGCATGCTAGGCAAGCACTCTGCACCCCCACTCTGTCATTAGTCTTTCTTGACCGCACATAGAAACCTCAGCTGGCACAGCTGGCACTCTCTTCTCCTGGCTGTGTCCCTGGAATACACAGTCTGTGACATCCTCCCTGTTTCTCCTTCCAAGCCTCCAACAGTTTCCTTTTGTTTCTACAGGCTCTAACTTGGAGTATCCTAGAAACTGGCTCTGAGACACCATGTCTTCCCAGTCTAGACTCACCCTCTTAGTGACGTGGCTTGATATGCCACCTGTGTATTTAACAAGCCCAAAATGTGCATCTTTTCCCCTCCGAGCTGTCAACTTCTCAGTTCTTCACTTGGGTGTCTGATGGACATTTCAAACTAATCATGTCCCAAACTGAAGTCTTATTAGTTGTCTAGGACTTGACTTTGTCCCAGTTGTAGTCATCTAGGTAAACAGAAACTCTAGTCTTTTCATTGTTTAAGTCAAGACAACTCCAGTCAGTGTTGAATCTTTCAGTTCTTATACCCCACATCTAACCTGTTTTTTCTTCTCTCAAAACATGGCCGATCCTCACCACCTCCATTGCTGTCATCTCATCCAAGTCACCTGCCTTTTTCATCCAAACACCACAGACAGTACAGTAATCTCTCTCTCTCTCTCTCTCTCTTTCTCTCTCTGTCTGTCTCTTGTCTCTGTTTCTCTGTGTGTATCTCTCTGTGTGTCTCTGTGTATGTGTGTGTGTCTCCTATCTCTGTGTTTCTGTGTGTCTCACTGTCTCTGTCTCTTTCATTGTGTCTCAGTTTCTTTCTGTCACTGTCTCTGTCTCTGTGTGTCTCCTGTCTCCGTGTTTCTCTATGTGTGTCTTTCTCTGTGTCTCTGTCTCTGTCTGTCTGTCTTTCTCTCTCCCTCTCTCTCTCTTCCCCAGTTTCCCACCCTGCCCTTTGGTTTAAAAGTTGCTGCATTTCATAGAATCCACTGTCAGGTAGTTTCTAATTAGGTTCACCAAAAGAAACTCCTGGAAGGAGACAGAATAGCCAGACATGAGAAAAGATGGCTTGTTTGTATATGGCACCACCAGTAACATCAGTGGTGATTAAGCATGGGCTTCTAATTCATGGTCACATAGCATACACTTTCAGTGGGTATACCTTTAGACTCAGCCATACAGAATTCAAACAGTCCCTCAGACAATGTGACCATGGTAACAGTAGTGTATCCTCCCTCCAGCAACTGTGGCTTTTAACATCACCATCCTTTCTGTTCCCACAGCCAAGAGTAATTCCTGCAGGGCTGAATGTTTATAAAGTAACTTTCCTTTTCACTCCTCCGACCCTTCCATGATTTTTGAATCTAGTTCTCCACACAGAATTCTCTTGTTTGAAATACCCAGAACAGTTCTGTCTTCTGGGCAGATGTTGTCAGCACCCCCAGGAGTTCTTAAGTCCAGTTTCAAAAGCCAAGTGGGTTTGTCAATTCAAAGCTGTCTGTGGTTTCTGAGCTTACTGGGAAAGTCTATTCTTGAGGCTAAAGATTTGCCAGTAAAGCTGAAAGTCCTCTGATACAATAAGCCAAGGGGACTGCCTGATTCCCAGGTCACTTCCACGCTCTCCCAGACAACTAGCAGACTCAGAAGCATTTCCATCAAAAAATTAAAACAAAACAAACGTCTGCTGTGAGACCCATAAGTAAATAGAATGTGTCTCCTATTATTTTTAAGAAAACCAAATTTACTGATCTAATAGAATTACTCAGATACAGAAAACACTTAAAGTGTGTACTGGGGAGACTGCTCAGTTGGTAAAGTGTTTACCATGCAAGTGTGAGGACCTGAGTCCCATTCAATGCACCCATGTAAAAAGTCAGGTGAGGAGCAACCAAGATAGTTCAGCAGGTGAAGACACTTAAAGCCAAGTCTGACCATCCGAGTCCAGTGCCCAGGACCTACATGGTAGAAGGCAAGAGCAAACTTTGAATGTTGTCCTGTAACCTGTTCGTGTGTGTCACAGCTTGTGTGCTAACACATGTGCTTGTAAGTGTGCATGTGCATACGCGCACACGCACACACACACATACAACAAATAAACTTATGTAATAATTTTTTTGAGAGGCCAGGTGTGCTACCATGTGTTTCTAATCCCAGTGCTAGAGAAACAGAGACAGCAGGATTCTTCTACTTTACAGGCTGTTCAGCCTAGCCTAATCGGAGAGCCGTAGATCCCAGTAAGAGACTCTGTCTCATTAAAAAGAAACAAACAAAAATAAACAAAAAATGTGCATGCCTTCTGAAGAACAACACTTAAGGTTTAATTTGGCTTCTAACCTATAACCCCAACACACACTCACACATCTGCACACACACATGCCTACAAATGTACACACCTGAATACACACACCTGCATGCACACTCACCTGTACACATGCACACATACAGCTGCATACACATTCACACACACACATTCATATATACACACAGGACACTTTAAGATACTTTTATTTCAGATTATATAAACTAAATATTCCCTGCTCAGTTAAAATCAATAAAGGGTTATACAAATTGAAAGGTAGCCATAAGTATCAAGAAAAATGTCACACTGAATTTTGATGAGTTTGCTTTTTAACTAATTCTTTGTCAAATTTAAAGGTAGGTCTGATTCATTTTAACTTAAAGAAAACCATTTAGTACTGTGATAAGTTTGGCTTGCTGTCTTGACAATTTCCCACACCCCTGCTATGTTGGGAAATTTTTAATCATACAAAGCATGATGGTAAACTAATTTTCCTCACTTTATGTTGACACTTGACCCTTACTACCAGTCTGGGGTCAGAATGGGATCATCTTACATTCCTATAGAATAAGAAAGTAGTGAGGAAACCACATTGCCGTGTGACTGCACATGGCAGGGCTTATGTGGGAGTGGGGAGGACTGTGATGGTTATGTCTCACTGTCAACCTTACCAGATTTAGAATCACCTAGGGCCATAGTGAGGCACCCTCTGATATGTCTGTGCCAGTGTTTCTAGAGAGAACTGACAAAGGAAAGACCCAGCATAAACGTGGGTAGTACCATCTCATGGTCTGCGAGCTTGGACACAATAAAGGGAGGAAAAGGAGACAGTGATAGTAACACCAGGATTCGCTTCTCTCTGCTTCTGTCCTCTGCTAAGTGAGAGGCAGCCTCTGCCACATGCCTCTGTGGCTCAGGCCCCTGCCATGCTCTGTCCATGCACATGGGAACAATGGACCTGGACCAAACTCTCAGAAACCGTGAGCCAAAATAAACAATGCTCCCTGGGTTCTTTTGGTCACGACATTGCAAAAATGGCTCAAGTGGAATCCCAGTTCCCAGCCTACACCTCTTCTGCTTTCCACCCTGAATGGTACCTCCGGCATAGAATGCTTTAAATACTTGTCTGAGGAACTATCTTCTCTTCCAGACTGTGGTGGCAGCTTTGTTGGCCCTGCTGGGCTTCCAGTTCTTCCTGCTTCCAACTCTCTGTTGTGATCTTGTCTTTGCTGTTGTTCCCCCACAATTTTCCTCCCTGTAGATTAATGTCTTTGTTTTCTTTCTCGGCAAAAAGCACTTGGTGGTGCTTCCTGAGCTATCTCTGTTTGCCAGAGACGTTGTTTTCCACATCCAAGTCTCCAGCCCTGGTAGTTTTGTGGGCTTCACAAGTGGGGAGCAGCAGGCATGGAAAAAAAAATCAAAGAGGTCAGGGTTTGGGCAAGTGGGAGGCCTAGTTAATTTACACTGTATTCACAGACCATGGGTCATTCCTTAGGTGAAAATGTAGAGTACTGCAGGCAAAGATATGGTGGCTTTTGACCGTCCCTGGTATATTTTTCATGTGTTCTTTTTATTGACCCTTGAACTTTTTTTTTCTTTTTTTTTTTTTCTTTTCATATTTTATTTACATTTCAAATGTTTCCCCCTTTCCAGATCTCCCCTTTGGAACCTCTCTATTCCCTCCGGCCTCCCCCTGCCTCTATGGGGATATTCTCCAACCCACCTCCCCAACTCACGCCCCACTCACTCTCGTCTTCCCTCCTTGACATTCTCCTATACTGGGGGATATAACACCCTCAGGCCCAAGGGCCTCTCCTCCCCCTGACAGGTAACAAGACCTTCCTCGGCAGTCTTTGTGGCCAGCACTCTGGGTCCCTCCATGTGTATTCTTTAGTTGGTGGACCAGTCTCCAGAAGTATGGGGGGGTCAGGCCAGTTGCCAGTGTTGCTACCTCCCCGGGGCTGCACACTCCCTCAGCTCCTTCAGTCCTTTCTCCAAGCCCTCCATCTGGGACCTCGTACTCAGTACTACGGTTCCTGTGAAGTGACTCTCGGGTATTTCAAACTTTTAGGCTAATAACCACTTAACAGTGAGTACATAACATGTTCATTCTTTTGTGACTGCATTACCTGGCTCAGAATGATGTTTTCAAGATCCATCCATTTGTCTATGAATTTCATGAAGTCATTGTTTTTAATAGCTGAGTAGTATTCCATTGTGTAAATGTACCACATTTTCTGTATCCATTCCTCTGTGGAAGGATATCTGGGTTGTTTCCAGCTTCTGGCTATTATAAATATGGCTGCTATGAACATAGTGGAGTATGTGTCTTTATTACATGTTGGAGCATCTTCTGGGTATATGCCCAGGAGTGGAATAGCTGGGTCCTCAGGTAGTATTATGTCCAATTTTCTGAGGGTCCGCCAAACTGACTTCCAGAGAGGTTGTATCAATTTGCATTCCCACCAGCAATGGAGGAGTGTTTCTCTTTCTCCACATCCTCGCCAACATCTGCTGTCACCTGAGTTTTTGATCTTAGCCATTCTGACTGGTGTGAGGTGGAATCTCAGGGTTGTTTTGATTTGCATTTCCCTGATGACTAAGGATGTTGAACATTTCTTTAGGTGCTTCTCGGCCATTCGAGTTTCCTCAGTTGAGAATTCTCTGTTTAGCTTACTTCCCCATTTTTTGATAGGGTTATTTGTATCTCTGGAGTCTAGCTTTTTGAGTTCTTTGTATATGTTGGATATTAGCACTCTATCAGATGTAGGATTGGTAAAGATCTTTTCCCAATCTGTAGGTTGCTGTTTTGCACTATTCACAGTGTCCTTTGCCTTACAGAAGCTTTGTAATTTTATGAGGTCCCATCTGGCAATTCTTGACCTTAGAGCACAAGCCATTGGTGTTCTGTTCAAGAACATTTCCCCTGTGCCCAAGTGTTCGAGACTCTTCCCTACTTTCTCTTCTATTAGATTCAGTGTATCTGGTTTTATGTGAAGGTCCATGATTCACTTGGACTTGAGCTTTGTGCAGGGAGATAGGAATGGATCAATTCACAATCTTCTACATGTAGACCACCAGTTGATCCAGCACCATTTGTTGAAGATGCTGGCTTTTTTCCACTGTATGGTTTTAGCTCCTTTGTCGAAGATCAAGTGACTGTAAGTGTGTGGGTTTATTTCTGGGTCTTCAATTCTATTCCATTGATCAACCTGCCTGACACTGTACCAATATCATGCAGTTTTTATCACTACTGCTCTATAGTACAGCTTGAGGTCAGGGAGGCTGATTCCCCCAGAAGACCTTTTATTGTTGAGGATAGTTTTTGCTATCCTGGGTTTTTTGTTATTCCATATGAATTTAAGAATTGCTCTTTCTAGGTCTACAAAGAATTGAGTTGGGATTTTGATGGGGATAGCATTGAATCTGTATATTGCTTTTGTCAGGATGGCCATTTTAACTATGTTAATCCTGCTGATCCATAAGCATGGGAGATCTTTCCATCTTCTGAGGTTTTCTTCGATTTCTCTCTTCAGAGACTTGAAGTTCTTGTCATAGAGATCTTTCACTTGTTTGGTTAGAGTCACACCAAGATATTTTATATTGTTTGGGACTATTGTGAAGGGTGTCATTTCCCTAATTTCTTTCTCAGCCTGTTTATCCTTCGAGGATAGGAAGGCTACTGATTTGCTTGAGTTAATTTTGTATCCAGCCACTTTGCTGAAGTTGTTTATCAGCTGTAGCAGATCTCTGGTGGAGGTTTTCAGGTCACTTAAGTATACCATCATATCATCTGCAAATAGTGATATTTTGATTTCTTCCTTTCCAATTTGTATCCCTTTGATTTCCTTTTGTTGCCTGATTGCTCTAGCTAGAACTTCAAGTACTATGTTGAATAGATAGGGAGAGAGAGGGCAGCCTTGTCTAGTCCCTGATTTTAGGGGGATTGCTTCAAGTTTCTCTCCATTTAGTTTGATGTTGGCCACTGGTTTGCTGTATATTGCTTTTACTAAGTTTAGGTATGCTCCTTGAATTCCTGATCTTTCCAAGTCTTTTATCATGAAGGGATGTTGAATTTTGTCAATGCTTTTTCAGCATCTAACGAGATGACCATGTGGTTTTTTTCTTTGAGTTTGTGTATGTAGTGGATTACATTGATGGATTTCCAGGTATTGAACCATCCCTGCATCCCTGGGATGAAGCCTACTTGATCATGGTGAATGATCATTTTGATGTGTTCTTGGATGCAGTTTGTAAGAATTTTATTGAGTATTTTTGCCCCAATATTCATAAGGGAAGTTGGTCTAAAGTTTTCTTTTCTTGTTGGGTCTTTGTGGGGCTTTGGTATCAGTGTAACTGTGGCCTCATAGAATGAATTGGGTAGTGTTCCTTCTGTTTCTATTTTATGAAATAGCTTGAAGAGCATTGGTATTAGGTCTTCTTTGAAGGTCTGATAGAATTCTGCACTGAACCCATCTGGTCCTGGGCTTTTTTTGGTTGGGAGACTTTTAATGACTGCTTCTATTTCTTTAGGAGTTATGGGACTGTTTAGATGGTTTCTCTGATCCTGATTTAACTTTGGTAATTGGTATCTGTCTAGAAACTTGTCCATTTCCTCCAGATTTTCCAATTTTGTTGCATATAGGCTTTTGTAGTAGGATCTGATGATTTTTTTAATTTCCTCAGAGTCTGTTGTTATATCTCCGTTTTCATTTCTAATTTTGTTAATTTGGATACTGTCTCTGTGCCCTCTGGTTAGTCTGGCTTAGGGTTTATCTATCTTGTTGATTTTCTCAAAGAGCCAGCTCTTGGTTTTGTTGATTTTTTGTAGAGTTCTTTTAGTTTCCACTTGGTTGATTTCAGCCCTTAATTTGATTATTTCTTGCCTTCTACTCCTCTTGGGTGTATTAGCTTCTTTTTGTTCTAGAACTTTCAGATGTGCTGTTAAGCTGTTAGTATATGCTCTCTCCAGTTTCTTTTTGGAGGCATTCAGAGCTATGAGTTTTCCTCTTAACACTGCTTTCATTGTGTCCCATAGATTTGGGTAAGTTGTACTTTCATTTTCATTGAATTCTAGAAGTCTTTAATTTTCTTCTTTATTGCTTCCTTGACCAACTTATCATTAAGCAGTGCATTGTTCAACTTCCATGTGTATGTGGGCTTTCTGTTGTTGTTGTTGCCATTGAAGACCAACCGTAATCCGTGGTGATCTGATAGGAGGCATGGGATTATTTAAATCTTCTTATATCTGTTGAGGTTTGTTTTGTGACCAATTATATTATCAATTTTGGAGAAGGTACCATGAGGTGCTGAGAAGAAGGTATATTCTTTTGATGCAGGATGAAATGTTCTATAGATATCTGTTAAACCCATTTGGTTCATAGCATCTGTTAGTTTCACTGTGTCTCTGTTTAGTTTATGTTTCCAAGATCTGTCCATTGTTGATAGTGGGGTGTTGAAGTCTCCCACTATTATTGTGTGAGGTGCAATGTGTGCTTTGAGCTTTAGTAGAGTTTTTTTTTTTTTTTTATGAAAGTGGGAGCTCTTGCATTCGGTGCATAGATGTTCAGAATTGAGAGTTCTTCTTGGTAGATTTTTCCTTTGATGAGTAAGAAGTGTCCTTCCTCATCCTTTTTGACGAATTTTGGTTGAAAGTCAATTTTATCCGATATTAGAATGGCTACTCCAGCCTGTTTCTTGGGGCCATTTGCTTGGAAAATTGTTTTCCACCCCTTTACTCTGAGGTAGTGTTTGTCTTTAATACAGAGGTGCGTTTCCTGGATGCAGCAAAATGCTGGGTCCTGTTTATGGATCCAGTCTGTCAGTCTATGTCTTTTTATTGGGGAGTTGAGACCATTGATGTTAAGAGATATTAAAGAATAGTGATTGTTATTTCCTGTTATTTTTGATGTTGTTTATATTGTTTGTGTGGCTATCTTCTTTTGAGTTTGTTGAAGGATTACTTTCTTTCTTTTTCTTGAGTGTAGTTTCCCTCTTTGCGTTGGCATTTCCCATGTATTATTCTTTGTAGGGCTGGGTTTGTGGAAACATACTGTGCAAATTTGGATTTGTCCTAGAATATTTTGGTTTCACCCTCTATGATTATTGAGAGTTTTGCTGGGTATAGCAGCCTGGGCTGGCAATTGTGTTCTTTTAGAGTCTGTATGAGCTCTGCCCAGGATCTTCTAGCTTTCATAGTCTCTAGTGAGAAGTCTGGTGTAGTTCTGATAGGTCTGCCTTTATATGTTATTTGCCCCTTTTCCCTTACTGCTTTTAATATTCTTTCTTTGTTTTGTGTATTTGGTGTTTTGACTATAATGTGACGGGAGGAATTTCTTTTCTGGTCCAGTCTATTTGGAGTTCTGTAGGCTTCTTGTATATTTATGTTCATCTCTTTCTTTAGGTTAGGGAAGTTTTCTTCTATAATTTTGTTGAAGATATTTACTGGTCCTTTAAGTTGGGAGTCTTCACTCTCTTCTATACCTATTATCCTCAGGTTCTGTCTTCTCATTGCATCCCGGATATCTTGGATGTTTTAGTTTAGGAGCTTTTTGCAGTTTGTGTTTTCTTTGACTGTTGTGTCCATGTTTTCTATGGTATCTTCCGCATCTGAGATTCTCTCTTCCATCTTTTGTATTCTGTTGGTGATGCTTGCATCTATGACTCCTGATTTCTTTCCTATGTTCTCTAACTCCAGGGTTGTCTCCCTTTGTGATTTCTTTATTGTTTCTATTTCTGTTTTTAATTCCTGAATGGTTTTGTTCATTTGATTGATTGTGTTTTCCTGTATTTCTGCCCGTTTGATTGTGTTTTCCTGTAATCTTCAAGGGATTTTTGTGTGTCCTCTTTAAGGGCTTCCAGTTGTTTACCTGTGTTCTCTTGTATTTCTTTAAGGGAGTTATTTATTTCCTTCTTAAAATCTTCTATCATCCTCTTGATAAGTGATTTTAAGTCTGAGTCTTCCTTTTCTGGTGTGTTGGGGTATCCAGGGCTGGCTCTGGTGGGAGAGCTGGGTTCAGCTGAAGCCAAGTAGTCTTGGTTTCTGTTCCTTGTGTTCTTACCCATATCTTTCACCATCTGGTTATCTCTGGAGTTAGCTGGTCTTTCTCTCTCTGACTGTGGCTTGTCTTTCCTTCAAGCTCAGATGTCAATATTCCTGGGAGACCAGTTCTCTCTTCCAGCTGTTCTTCAGACCCTGCGTCTGGAGTCCTCCTGTTGCTGCCTCCTCAGCACAAGTGGGCGGGTAGCTTTCTCTCTGTGCTACTTGTATATGGAGAGGCCTGTTGGCCCATTTGGGGTTTCTGGCCACAGGTGGAAGCAGGCAGGTTCTTACCTCCTGGCTTTTCCTCAGTCCCTGCATCTGGAGCCCCGACCCTTGAACTCTTTAATGTCATCACAATTTCGGTAACATAATTATGCCTTTTTTTGTTTGTTTGTTTGTTTTGTTTTTTTGAGACAGGGTTTCTCTTTGTAGCCCTGGCTGTCCTGGAACTCACTTTGTAGACCAGGCTGGCCTCGAACTCAGAAATCTGCCTGCCTCTGCCACCCGAGTGCTGGGATTAAAGGCATGTGCCACCACTGCCCAGCCAATTATGCTTTTTTTTAAAAAAACATTTCATATACAGAAAAATGGGACAATGTCTCTGTGTTTGGGAGCAGGGTGAGAGACAGGCGCACTTGCAATGGCTCTCTGTAGCTTGATTTTACGCAGCATGCTGACGCTTACAACGGAACTCAGTCTGTGAAAGACATTCCGCCACAGATCTGCTGCCTCTAGTTGATTACAATTGGGATGAATTTTAGCTGCATGTGACTGAGAATACCTTCTCCCATGCCCACCCTTACACCCACCACCACAACAGCAGTTTGAATGAGATATATTTGTCTCATTTCAAGATTGTCCAATAGGAGGCAGCCTGGGTCTATGTGGAGTTTGGTGAAGGTGTCAGCCACCCAAGCTGCTTCCAGCTCTCTGCAGCTTTGGATGCATCCCACCTCCTAGCAGAAGACAGGTGCTAAGGTTCTCAAAAGCTTCATCTCCAGTGCAACGAAGGCTTAGAGGCTGGGAAAAGGAGTGCTGTCTCCTCCAGAAGAAAAGAGTCTGCACACTTTTCATTTGTTAGAATTTAATCATGTAAGGGCCACAAAGATGGCTTGGTGGGTAAAGATGACTGTTGCCAAGTCTGATGACCTGAGTAACCACAGTATGGAAGGAAAAAACAGACACCTGCAAATTGTCCTCTGACCTCTGTTCATGCACAGTGGTACTTGTGTCTACCTTTAGATAGATAGACAGACAGACAGACAGATACATAGATGATAGAGACATAGATACATAAATGTACTTTTTAATTTAAAGAATTGTATAATGCAGTAACACCAGGCTGAATATTAGAACATTGCCAGACAAAAATATCCACTGGTTTGGTGGTTGTTGTTGTTGTTGTTGTTGGTTTTCTCTCACAAAAAAAAAACCCAGTAGCTATTTAGAAAGCAAGTGGCAGTTTCTGCCTTGGTTTCCTCAGATTCTACCTCTCAGGAGGCTTTGGGGAAGCTCTTTTGACTCACAGATCGGTCAAGTATTCTCAGTCAGTTTGACCAGACCCCCGCCCAGCACTGAACTTGCTCCTTATGTGCCATAGGGAACAATGGCTGGTTCCGTGAAGACATGAAGCTGAGGGGAAGTGACCTGGGACATAAAGGTCAAGAGCATATTCACGAGGGCTGTGTGCTAACCAAAGAGAAGTCAGGTAGCTCATGAATCCCTGCTTGCTCTGGGAGTGGCTATGAGATATTCCCCTAGTAAAGGGCATTTGCTGGCTCCAAGTGTGTGATATACATGGTTTTTAAAAATAATTTCTCTCAAAGTAGCTATGTTAAGCACATTCCTCCCAGAAATTCCATCCAATCTCAGCTCTGAACATTAAGAGATTAGCTTTATAATATAATTTTGAGCTGAGGGGGGCATATCTGCAGCTCAACAGCACAGCCTAAGAGACAAGGAGAGCTCAAAGTCAAGGATATCCTTGGCTACATAGAGAGTTTCAGGCAACCCTGGGCTCAGAACCTCAAAGCCTCTTGACATAGCTCAGTGGTGGTGCTCTTTCCAAGGGTATGCAAGATTCTGGGTTTGAGTCTCAGAATCAAATTGCAAATGCCAGCCAGTCATAGAGAAAATAGTTTATATGTAATCTCTGTTTCTATTTGTATCCCTCTATTTCTCAGGGTGAGAACCTTTTTATATGTTTTTAAACATTTGTAATTTTTGTCTAAAATGTTTCTTTTCACTGACTGCCAGTTTTCTTGAAACTTCTGTTTTCATGTCATCTGAGACAATGTTCGCAGTTGTTTCCAACTGGGTAAGCAGTTGTCCAAGATCAACTGCCAGTGACTGTCTCTCCTTACCGAACGTCCAAGATCAGCTGCTGGACACCCTTTCTCCTCATCTCTGACTGTGATTCTATAACCCCATGCATCAACATTTATAAATAATATTGTCTCCACATCTTTTGACAGAAATCTTTACAAGATTTTTTAAAAGATATCCAATAAGAACTATAAAGAATCGACAGGAACCCTCTGAAAAGAATGGTGTGGTTTGCAGGGTCTTAAATGATAACATTATAATAATTAATGCAATGCTATTAGACCAAGGCAAAACAGGCAGACCGAAGGACGAAGAAAGCAGTGTGTTCAGTGTGGGATGGAATGAGAGGGAGGGAGGGGAAGAATGAGTTAGACTCCAGAGTCTTACTTTCAGAGGTCCCCTCTCACAGACCTTCAGGTGCACCCCACCTTCTAAAATTCTAGCTGGGTCCCAAGTCTTCAATACCTGAGCCTTTTGTGAAAATACTTTATATCTGAACCATGGCACCAAGGAAAATTATCAGCCACACTTATCAAACAAAACACTAACATCCTAAAGATATAAACACTTTAAGAACAACTAAGAAACAATGAACCACGGTGAAAAAAAATTAGCCAAAACACAGGAATAGCTTTTTTGGAACAGAAGAAATGACAAATTCATGAGTGGAAACACAGTACTGAAGTTACAAAATAAATGTTAAATAGAACTTATCAGTTGTCAAGCTGGCCAATACTGTTTAAATGATGAGCAACAAGCTGGAACTGGTGGGCCTTAGAAACTTGAGCTGGGACAGTGCTTCTGGAAGACAGTTTGGTTTTGAGTATCATGGACTTTAGAAACTAGCTGCAACTTTTTACCCCAGGGTAGAAACCAATTATAAGAAAATAGATTCTAAACATATACAAAGCTTTGTGTACAGAAGGGTGGTTTCTTGGATCATATATGCATGCGTATGTAACCAGAAGCCATCTTAATGCTTCCTGCAAGGCTGCGCTCTATGGTTTTGTTCTTGGGGTTTTTTGTTTTGTTTTGTTTTTTTGTTTTTGTTTTTGTTTTTTGTTTTTTTCAAGACAGGGTTTCTCTGTGTAGGACTGGCTGCTCCGTGGTTTTTACTTCACTGCCTTGTACTGCCTTGCTCTCTTCTCTCGAAGCTCAGAGTTGGCCAGGAACAGGCAGATCACAGATTAGAGACAAAAGAAGAGCAGTATTTCGGATGTGTATTTGAACTTGTCCCTTTAATGGGCCAACAGTGCTGTTATCAGTCCTGGCTTCACATTAAAATTGGCTAGAAAGGGCCTGGAGTGCTGCCTCTACCTTTAAGAGCATGTGCTGCTCTTGTAGAGGGGTCAAGTTCAGTTCAGTTCCCAGTGCCTGATGTAGGCATCAGGATGCTCATAACTGTCTGTAACTCCAGCTCTAGGGGATCTATCTTCTGCCACTGTGTACTTGCACCCATGTGTGCACACACACACACACACTCACACACACACACACACACACACTATATATATATATATATATATATATATATATATATATATATATCACCTGCAGAGATTTTTTAAAAATCCACTTGTATCCCAGGTCCCATGGGCTCTTGATTCAATTGGTACTGGATGAGGCCTAGGTGGATTAGTCTTCATTTTAAAACTCCCTGGATGATTCTTATGTGCAGCCAGGGTTAAGATCCATTGCTAACCAGAACTGCCTTTAAGCTGATTAATTATACAGGCTATTGACCAACACTGCAAACAACAGCCCTCCAGAAACCCCAGGGAAGGCAGGCCACTGCTTGAGCCTGGCTGATCAGAAACAGTTAGTGGCCAACCTTATCCCCTAAGAGACTGGCTTCACAGGACACACTAGTGCCTCACCAGCCAAGTGTCTGTTTGATTTAGTACCAAAAGGCTCATGGGCAACCTTGACAGGCACACTTAGAGAAGGATTCTTGACTGTTCTGTGACAAACTGCCATAACAAAGCTACACTCCAGTTCGAGTTTCCATTTTTAGCCTCTTTATTACCTCCATCTGTTGATGGGGGTGGCGGTGGCAAACACAGAGTGTGAGCTGCAGTGTTATCTGGTATTGTATAAATAAAGGCAGACAAACTCCTCCAAAGTCTCCCACTTGTAGGGGGCTACTGCTCCTTAAGTGGGTACCTCCTTCTGTTCCTGTAGGCTATTTGTACCCTCCCTCCGGTCTCTGCTGCCTTCTCCTCCACCTCAATAACAAGATGGCAGTTTACACTCCATTTCACACAAACAACTTTTTGCTCCCCCTTGCTCACATGGTGATAGCTTGAGGCTTAGCCACAGACCTTGAAAATGCTTCTCTATTTTCATCCATGACTATCTATTCCATAATCCCTATCAGCTCTCCAACCCCCTCTCCCTGTCTATGGATGTGAGCTGGAAGACTGTGATTCTTTTCAGATGCTACTACTATCACCGTAAAGGAGGGGTGTGTTAACATTTAGATCCCTGTACTGGATATAAAGAAAAAGAAAGGGGATACATGCATAATGTTTATTATTATTAAGTCTCTGTACCACTTCCATCTCACTAAGACCCCTCAAGAGAAAGGAAATGGAATGGAGGAACATCCCAGTATCTTAAGACAGTGTTCCTGAAATTCAGTCAGTCACATGGTGCTTCATATCTGTCCCACCTGTGGACCAGCTATATGATTGTTTTTGTAACAGTTCTCCATCTCTGTATCTGTGTGTTTGGTTTTGATACAGGGCCTTATTTTGTAGCACAAGATAGCCTTGAGCTCATAGCAATCTTCTCTTGAGGTCTGAGTGCTAGGATTGCAGGCATGTGCCACTATAGCTATTGTCTTGTTGTTTATACTTATTGTTCTGGCTTCATTTCTGTTGATGTGCTAAAAGACTCTGGCCAAAGGCAATTGGGGAAGGAAAGGTTTATTTCAGCTTATAGGTTTTAGTGCATTGTTGAGAGAAGTTAAGAGAGGAACTTGAAAAACCCATAGAGGGTGCTGCATGCTGGCTTGACCAGAGACTCATGTTTAGCTAGCTTGCTTTCTTTTTATTTTTTAACTAGCTTTTTATGCATCCCAAGACTACCTGCCTAAGGGATGGAACTGCCCACAGTAGACTGGGCCCTTCAGTGTGAATTAACAATCAAGCCAATCATCTATAAATATGCCAACAGACCAATCTGATATATATATGTCAGATAAGATTCCCTTCTCAGATGACTCTAAACTATCAAGTTGACTCATACATATGTGTATTACTAAAAAGCAAAATACTGGTGCCATTTTCCAAACTTTAAGCTAAGTTTAAATATATATATGATACAGACAAAACAGTGTTGTGTTATACTATTGCCTCCTAAGCATAGAGTCTGAGATTCCAATTCTCTTTGTTTGAAAGGTAGATAAGCATAAGAGAGAAGAGAAGTGATATTTGGCCTTCTGGTTTCCTTTTGAGGCTGGGGACCTCAGTCCGTGCCACAGAGCTCCATAGCAAAATAACGCCTGGAGAAAGCTAGCATCCCAGGAGTGTGGACAAGCCCGTGAGTGGAGGTAAGCCAAGCATCACTGCTGAGCTGGATCCGCCCAGAACCCTCAGAACACAGGAACTGAGGAGTGGCCTTCCAGTTTCCTTCCAAGGCCAGAGAGCTGATCCTGTGACACAGGGCTCCACACTCAGTGCCAGGAGAAAGCTGGTCTCCCAGAAGTACCAACACACCTTCGAGCACAGGAAGACCACCACTTTTGTTAAAATTCCACGATCAAGAGGGAACCTCACACAGCCAGCAGGACACAGGAACCAAGGAACAGATAGGGACAAGATTCTTCTGGCATCTGTCTCCACCCCAGAGCAAACCCTGTACCAGAGCTCTCCAAACCCAAATTTCTCTCAGAGAGAGCTGGTCTCTAAAGAGTACTGAAACAAAGTATTGCAGGAGGGACAAAGCACAGTCAGAGAGACCAAGACCAGATAACACCACAGATAACCAGATGGCGAACAGCAAGAATAAGAACATAAGGAACAGAAACCAAGGCAACTTGGCATCATTAGAACCCAGTTCTCCCACCACAGCAAGCCCTGGATACCCCAACACACCAGAAAAGCAAGACTCAGATTTAAAAATCACTTCTCACAATGAAGATAGAAGACATTGAGAAGGAAATAAATAACTCCCTTAAAGAAATACAAGAGAACACAGGCAAACAGCTAGAAGCCATTAAAGAGGAAATACAAGAAAACACAACCAAACAGGCAAAGGAAATGAACAAAATCATCCAAGGTCTAAAAATGGAAATAGAAACAATAAAGAAATCACAAAGGGAGACAACCCTGGAGATAGAAACCCTAGGAAAGAGATCAGGAGTCAAAGATGCAAGCATCACCAACAGAATACAAGAGATAGAAGAGAGAATCTCAGGTGCAGAGGATACCATAGGAAACATTGACACAACAGTCAAAGAAGATGCAAAATTAAAAAAAGCTCCTAACCTAAAACATCCAGGAAATCCAAGACACAATGAGAAGACAAAACCTAAGGATAATAGGTATAGAAGAGAGCGAAGATTCCCAACTTAAAAGGCCAGTAAATATCTTCAACAAAATTATAGAAGAAAACTTCCCTAACCTAAAAAAAGAGATGAACATAAACATTCAAGAAGCGTGCAGAACTCCAAATAGATTGGACCAGAAAAGAAATTCCTCCTGTCACATAATAGTCAAAACACCAAATGCACAAAACAAGGAAAGAATATTAAAAGCAGTAAGGGAAAAAGGGCAAGTCACATATCTCATACAGATCCTAAGAGAACACAAGTGCCAGTCCAGGCTGCTATACCCAGCAAAACTCTCAATTACCATAGATGGTGAAACCAAGATATTCCATGACAAAACCAAATTTACACAACATATTTCCTCAAACCCAGCCCTACAGAGGATAATAGATGGAAAACACCAACACAAGGAGGGAAACTATACCCTAGAAAAAGCAAGAAAGTAATCTTTCAACAAACTCAAAAGAAAATATCCACACAAACATAAAAACAACATTGAAAATAACAGGAAGGAACAATCACTATTCTTTAATATCTCTTAACATCAATGGACTCAATTCCCCAATAAAAAGACATAGACTGATGGACTGGATCCATAAACAGGACCCAGCATTTTGCTGCATATAGGAAACACACCACAGTGATAAGGACAAACACTACCTCAGAGTAAAGGGCTGAAAAACAATTTTCCAGGCAAATGGTCCCAAGAAACAGGCAGGAGTAGCCATTCTAATATCAGATAAAATCAACTTTCAACCAAAAGTCATCAAAAAAGATAAGAAAGGACACTTCATACTCATCAAAGGAAAAATCTACCAAGAAGAACTCTCAATTCTGAACATCTATGCCCCGAATGCAAGGGCACCTACATTAATAAAAGAAACTTTACTAAAGCTCAAAGCACACATTGCACCTCACACAATAATAGTGGGAGACTTCAACACCCAACTCTCATCAATGGACAGATCTTGAAAAATCAAACTAAACAGAGACACAGTGAAACTAACAGAAGTTACAGATCAAATGGATTTAACAGATATCTATAGATCATGTCATCCTAAATCAAAAGAATATACCTTCTTCTCAGCACCTCATGGTACATTCACCAAAATTGATCATGTAATCGATCAAACAACAAGCCTCAACAGATATAAGAAGATTGAAATAATCCCATGCCTCCTGTCAGATCACTACAGATTAAGGCTGATATTCAATGGCAACAACAACAACAACAGAAAGCCCACATACACATGGAAACTGAACAACACTCTACTCGATGATAACTTGGTCAAGGAAGAAATAAAGACAGAAGTTAAAGACTTCCTAGAATTTAATGAAAATGAAAGTGCAACATATCCTAACTTATGGAACACAATGAAAGCAGTGTTAAGAGGAAAACTCATAGCTCTGAGTGCCTCCAAAAAGAAACTGGAGAGAGGATACACTAGCAGCTTCACAGCACACCTGAGAGCTCTAGAACAAAAAGATGCTAATAGACCCAACAGGACTAGAATGCAAGAAATAATCAAACTCAGGGCTGAAATCAACCAAGTAGAAACAAAAAGAACTATACAAAGCATCAACAAAACCAGGAGCTGGTTCTTGAGAAATCAACAAGATAGATAAACCCTTAGCCAGACTAACCAGAGGGCACAGAGACAGTATCCAAATTGACAAAATCAGAAATGAAAAGGGAGATATAACAACAGAATCTGAGGAAATTCAAAAAATTATCAGATCCTCCTACAAAAGCCTATATTCGACAAAATTGGAAAATCTGGATGAAATTGACAATTTTCTAGACAAATACCAAATACCAAAGTTAAGTTGGGATCAGATAAACCATCTAAACAGTCCCATAACCTCTAAAGAAATAAAAGCAATAATTAAAAGTCTCCCAACCTAAAAAAGCCCAGGACCAGATGGGTTCAGTGCAGAATTCTATAAGACCTTCAAAGAAGAACTAATACTAATACTCTTCAACTTATTCCACAAAATAGAAACAGAAGCAACACTACTCAATTCATTCTCTGAGGCCACAGTTACACTGATACCAAAACCTGACAAAGACCCAACAAAAAAAGAAAACTTCAGACCAATTTCCCTTATGAATATTGATGCAAAAATACTCTATAAAATTCTCAAAAACCGAATCAAAGTACATATCAAAACACTCATTCATCACAATCAAGTAGGCTTCATCCCAAGGATGCAGGGATGGTTCAATACCTGGAAATTCATCAATGTAATCCACTACAAAAACAAACTCAAAGAAAAAAAAAACCACATGGTCATTTCGTTAGATGCTGAAAAAGCATTTGACAAAATTTATCATCTAGTCATGATAAAAGTTTTGGGAAGATCAGAAATTCAAGGCCCATACCCAAACATAGTAAAAGCAATATACAGCAAACCAGTAACCAACAGCAAACTAAATGAAGAGAAACTCAAAGAAATCCCACTAAAGTCAGGGTCTAGACAAGGCTGCCCTCTCTCTCCCTATCTATTCAATATAGTACTTGAAGTTCTAGCGAGAGCAATTAGACAACAAAAGTAGGTCAAAAGGGATACAAATTGGAAAAGAAGAAATCAAAATATCGCTATTTGCAGATGATGTGATGGTATACTTAAGTGACTCAAAAAACTCCACCAGAGAACTGCGACAGCTGATAAACAACTTCAGCAAAGTGGCTGGATACAAAATTAACTCAAGCAAATCAGTAGCCTTCCTATACTCGAAGGATAAACAGGCTGAGAAAGAAATTAGGGAAATGATGCCCTCCACAATTGTCACAAACAATATAAAGTATCTTGGTGTGACTCTAAACAAACAAGTGAAAGACCTGTATAACAAGAACTTCAAGTCACTGAAGAACGAAATCAAAAAAAGACCTCAGAAGGTGGAAAGATCTCCCATGCTCATGGATTGGCAAGATTAACATAGTAAAAATGGCCATTTTGCCAAAAGCCATCTACAGAGTCAATGCAATCCCTATCAAAATTTCAACTCAATTCTTCATAGACTTAGAAAGAGCAATTCTCAAATTCATTTGGAATCGCAAAAAACTCAGGATAGCAAAAAGTATTCTCACCAATAAAAGAACTTCTGGGGGAATTAGCATCCCTGACCTCAAGCTGTACTACAGAGCAGTAGTGATAAAAAACTGCATGGTATTGGTACAGTAACAGGCAGGTAGATCAATGGAATAGAATTGAAGACCCAGAAATGAACCCATGCACCTGCGGTCACTTGATCTTTGACAAAGGAGCTAAAACCATACAATGGAAAAAAGACAGCATTTTCAACAAATGGTTCTAGCTCAACTGGAGGTCAACATGTAGAAGAATGCAAATTGATCCATTCCTATCTCCCTGTACAAAGCTCAAGTCCAAGTGGATCAAGGACCTCCACATAAAACCAGATACACTGAATCTAAAAGAAGAGAAAGTGGAGAAAAGTCTCAATGGCACAGGGGGAAAGTTCCTAAACAGAACACCAATGGCTTATGCTCTAAGATCAAGAGTCAACCGGTGGGACCTCATAAAATTACAAAACTTCTGTAAGGCAAAGGACACTGTAAATAGGATGAAACAGCAACCAACATTGGGAAAAGATCTTTACCAATCCTACGTCCAATAGAGGGCTAATATCCAATATATACAAAAATCTCAAGAAGTTAGACTCCAGAGAACCAAATAACCTGATCAAAAAATGGGGAACAGAGCTAAACAGAGAATTCTCAACTGAGGAAACTCGAAGGGCTGAGAAGTACCTAAAGAAATGTTCAACATCCTTAGTCATCAGGGGAATGCAAATCAAAATAACCCTGAGATACCACCTCACATCAGTCAGAATGGCTAAGTTCAAAAACTCAGGAGACAGCAGATGCTGACAAGGATGTGGAGAAAGAAGAACACTCCTCCATGGCTGGTGGGATTGCAAGCTGGTACAACCACTCTGGAAATCAGTTTTTGTGGACCCTCAGAAAATTGGACATAATATTACCTGAGGACCCAGCTACCACTCCTGGGCATATACCCAGAAGATGCTCCAACATGTAATAAAGACACATGCTCCACTATGTTCTTAGCAGCCATATTTGTAATAGCCAGAAGCTGGAAACAACCCAGATGTCCCTCAACAGAATGGATACAGAAAATGTGGTACATTTACATAATGGAATACTACTCAGCTATTAAAAACAGTGACTTCATGAAATTTGCAGGCAAATGGATGGAACTTGAAAATATCATCTTGAGTGAGGTAACTCAGTCACAAAAGAACAAACACGGTATATACTCAATGATAAGTGAATATTAGCCCAAAAGTTTGGAACACCCATGATTCACTTCACAGAAACTGTTGGACTGAATGTGGGGTCCCAGGTGGAGGAGTTAGAGAAGGAACTGAAGGAGCTGAGGGAGTTTGCAGCCCCATGTGGAGGGAACAAAAGTGTCAACTGGCCTGACACCCTCCCATGCTCCCAGAGACTGGACCACCAATCAAAGAATGCACATGGAGGTACCCATGGTGCTGGCCACATATGTGGCAGAGGAGGACCTTGTTGGCCTTCAGTGGGAGGAGAGGTCCTTGGGTTTGAGAGTGTCAGATGCCCCAGTATAGGGGAATCTCAGGGAGGGAAGACGGGAATGGGTAGGTGGGTGGGTGGGGGAGTACCCTCATAGAGGCAGGGGAGGGAGGATGGAATAAGGGGTTCCAAAGGGGAGACCTGGAAAGGCGAAAACATTTGAAATGTAAATAAAGTATCAAAAAATAAAAAATAAAAAGGATCTCAAAATTTACTGAGATTTCAAAGAGGAAAGAAAAACTATTTTCTTTGTATGTACACGAGATAAGAAAAAATGAAATATACATATTTATAACATTAAATTATTATTTAGTAGAAACATTATTATCTTACAAAACTCCAAAAGTATCTGCATATAATGGATAATTAATAAATAAATTTAAAGAAAAAAAAAAGAAGTGATATGTTAGTGCCAGGTTAATATCTTGTGAAGCAATCAAGGACTGAAAGATGTTTTTAATGGAGCAATGTTCTGTGCAGTTGTGAGAGAGACAGCTGGGCTTTTTGTTTTTGTTTTTGGTATTTAAACTCACTCCACAGTTGGAGAAGCCAGCCCATGACTGCTTTTATTTCTAGTTAGAGCTTCTACCTGCCCATTTCTCCTGTTTAGCTGTACCCAAGAGTATGCTTGAATGTGATTTGGGATTCTTTTGTCTTTCAGCCATCAGTCATCTAGCACCAAAAATCTCTTCCTGAAATGCTCTAATTAAGCAGGCCTGGATCACACTTCTAAAGAGTACCCTGCTGTGAGGACCAACTAGACAACTACTCTCTTAGGTATTGCAATGTGAGCAACAAGTTATCTCCATCACCCCAGAAGTACTGTTAGTCATGATTAGAGGACTCCATGGAACTGAGTGAGAAACTAAAAGTTGATGCCTATGATGTATCTCCAGTCAATGAGATCCCGAGAGCTCTACCAGATTCATTCACAGATGTGTTCCTACAGTGACATTGTAGAGTGGTTGAAGAAAGGTAGGAGGTAAGGCCTTGTTACAGAAAGTATGTCACTGGGGGCGTGTCTTCCCAAACCACATTCTGTATCCTCTTCTGCTTCCTGTTCACCAAAAAGTGAAGTTTTCTGCTGTACACTCCCACTGCCACAATGAGAACACCAAGTACATGGGGCCAATGATCATGGGCTGAACTCTCTGCAACCACAAACAGGCTAAACCCTCTTCCTTTGGGTTCTTTGAGGGATTTGGTCACAGACATGTGAAAATAATGAGATCAAATAAGTCCAAAGCACTTTAGCCATAAATGGTGGAAACTGAAAAGTGTTTCCTATAATAACGACCCCAAGAAACATCCGACCTTCAACCTATACCTGAGATGTGGAGAAGAGAAAAGAGAGGTGAGGGAAGCCTTCTCTCTAACTTAACAGCAGCACAGGGCGTCACTTGTCAGTCTCTGCCATGCTTGTTTCCATTCCACTGGGAGTCCTGGGCCCTAGTTCTACAAATGTGACCTCTGTGAATCCTAATAATAGTGATGATGATGATGATGATGATGATGATGATGATGATGATGATGATGATAATGTCCTGGTGAGAAGAAAGCACCCAGGCCAGCAATGTTAAAATAACCTTGAATTCATCTTGGTTACCCACCCCAAGGGACACACCATGCAGTGAATTTCCTAACAGGGAGCCAACTCAGACCTGGCATTTGTGTCATGATAGGTCAGGATTCCTACTCAGGGACAGACATAAATTTTGATGTTCAGGACCAGAGTCATCTCCAAATCCACCCTCTTACCTATAGATTGGAGCAGAGCTAGGCTAACTTGAGCTCAGAGTCTGTTTGATTTTACTCCCCAAGTGACCCTAGCCATATTAATCAGATCTCTTAGGTCTTCAGCTTTAATCTCCGTTGGGGTAATAATAACAATGAGGATTACATCTTGGAATTGTTATGAAAGTTAAATAAGAATGCATGTCAAGAGATTGCCTCGTGCTTGGCAGAAGCTAACACTTAGCCCCCAGGTGCCATTAGCAGTGTCGTTATTCATGAATCTCAGAGAGAACCACAGATAACATTTAAGTGTTAAGCCATGGCAGTGGGTATTTTCTCTTATTTTGTGCTGGCCAGCTTTAAGAATGGGCTTCTTTACACAAAGAGGGTTGGCAGCAGACAAAATCCACCCTGTCTTATAAGGGGAATGTGTCAGATTTCACTTTCTTGGTCTCTCTTGTAACTAGGAACACTCAAAAGTTTTCCTGTGTTGTTTTGCATGGAGTGACAAGTGGGCACTGAGAAAGCGGTAATATTTGTTAAGGAGATTAGCAAAGTTAAAGAGAAACCAGTTTCCTCTGCACTGGAACAGTAAAGGTCTCCTGAGGGTGGGACTCCACCCACTAGTGTGTTCAACTTGTAGAAATGTAAATCCAGAAGAAAAGTGAACCCAGAACCGCACTGAAGAAGTCCATGCTTGACAGCAATGAGGTGCTCCCCTGGGCTCCCTTGTCAGGGTGCTCAGAGGCCGTAACAGGTGTGGTAGAAAGGAGCCAGGCTATCGCTGAAGCTAGCAGCAGAACTTGACAGCATCGTCCCTCTGCAGCTGGTTTTGCAGGTATGCAACATTAAAGAGGTATAGAGGTCACGGAGGCCCGTAGTGTGTGGCCATTACACAAAGTTGAAAAGGTGAACCTTATGCTGCAGTGGAGACCCAAGGATGTTTGTAGGTAGGCTTAGATTTTCCAAAGTCTACTTTTAATAAGGGTTCTCAAATAATGAGGGTTCTCAAATGCTTTGACACAACCACCCTCCCCTCTCTGGCTCATCGTCCAAAGGTAGGGGAGAAAAGATGGTAGATAAGACAAGGGGATGTGGATCTCTTTAAAAGTAGTTCTTTGGGGTAATTCCAATCTCCGTGTGTCAGGATAAAAGCAGTCCAGTTCCGTAGTGTCAGGATACCAAACATGAATCAGCAGCAGTGGTACGATCCAGAAGAAATAGCCAGGTCTCCACGGAATAAACACAAGTCAGTGTTCCAGAACCAGCCAGCTGGGACACCAGGAGAAGTTCTCTGCCGTGCTTCTCTCAACAAAGTGAAGATCAGGAAAGATACAATACCAACAAAGCGTTGCAAGTTTAGCTCTGCAAGCTCCCCCCAACCCCCATCACTGTCCATTGAATCCTATTTACACTTTCCCCAAACATCATACCTCCTCCCATGGGTCTTGCCTCCCAAAACACCGTGTGAGTCTGCCTTAGCAAAACACGGAGTTAGTCTGCATCACATGACAGCCAGAAACTTCCACTTCAGATGTTGGATGGCCACAGGAAGTTTACATATCAAAGTGGAGCCAGCCCGAAGTGGAGGCAGTTCATACGTGCTATGAACAGCATAGATGGAGGGGTGGGCTGTCCAAGGCCATTGGAGTCCAGATGACTCCATCATGAGCCTCAGGTAGTGGAGCTGGAACTTCAGGCTTTCAGTGTTTTCTGTGCTCTTAGCTCTTTCCCTGTCAATACTCCTGCTCCTTACTCTTAGTATGAGAATACATATGGAAAATTTTATTTTACAAGGACTTACAGTTTCCAGATTGTCTTGAGTGGCAGAGGCAATTGTTAAAAACTATTGTGAGCCAGGGAGGTGGCTCAACAGTTAAAGGTACTTGCCACCAAGCCTGATGACCTGAGTTCAGTCCCTAGAACTCAAACGGTAAGAGAAAACCAGCTCTTAAAGGTTGTCTTCTGACTTCCACACAGGTAGTGTGCACATATATGCATATACACATATATACACAGACAGACAGGAAGGAAGGAAGGAAGGAACAAAAAATCAAAAGAACAAAGAAAGAAAACACATAAACACATCTTGGTTTAAAGACTCCTGGGGCCAACAGTACAGACTATGGCTTAACAAGACTCATTTGGGTGTCAAAGTGATAAATGATGGACTCTGGTGAATGCTCAAAGTGGCTGGATTTGGAGTCATGTACAAGTCAGACATCTGGGCACACCTGTGAAAGCACTTCCAGAAGTTTGACCAAGGTGAGAAGACTAACCCTGAATATGACATCATCATTCCTTGGCATCAAAATTCCTTATTTTTAATCAGAATCCCCCCAGTTTTGTTTGCACTCATCTGAGTGTGGATTTATTTGTATACCGTGTTACTATATGTCAGGTGTCCACCACCACTACCAAAATAAAGATCAGTAGCTGCATCCTAGCGGTCTGTCATCCTGTCTCTTAATGAGCTTCCCTCCCCCACCCCCATGCCATCCCTTACCTAACAGGCAACAGGCTTTCCCATTGCACTATTGCACACACAGAATCACATGGCTTACAAGAGTTTGGAATTGGCCCTTTTCACTCAGCATAATTTCATGCTACAAGTGTCAACAGTTTGGTCCTGTTTGTGTTATGGTTACCGTGTGATTTCTTTAGTCACAGTACTTGCCAATTACAAATGAAGCTGCCACATGAGTCCATGCAGAGGTTTTTGTGTGGACATAGCCTTTCATTTCTGTGAATGAATACAAGCCCAAGAGCTCAGTTATGGACCAAATAGTGATCGAATGTTTACCTCAAAAGAAACAGGCAGGCTCTTGCAGAGTAACTCTTCCATTCAAAATCGTGCATGCAATCTAATTCTCCATGTCCGCAGCTCTGGCTGCTGTCACTATTTTTAAAATTTGGCAGTTCTAGCAGGTGTGTAGTGACACACCTTTACTGTCAGGGCACATTTTCCTCATGACTAATAATGCTTAGTGTCTTCTCCTGTGCTTGTTTCTCACAATCCATGCCCTTTTTGGTAAAAATGTATCTTCATGTCTTTCACAAATTCTCTAATCTGATTTTTAAACTCTTAGTGTTAAGAAGTCTTTGTATAGTCTTTTTAGTGGTCCTTTGCTGGACATGTGGTTTGCACATATTATCTCTTCCTGTCTGCAATTTGTCTTTTTACAGACAAATTTAATTTTATTTATATCTTATGTGTATGGGAGTTTTGCCTGAGTCCCTCATATGTGTCTGGTGCTGGAGGAGGCCAGAGGAGTATTAGTATATCTTATCCCCAGGAGCTGGAGTTACAGACGACTATGACACACCATTGTGTTGAGAACTGAACCCTGGTCCTCTGCAAGAATAGCTAGTGCTTTTAATGGCTGAACCACTTCTTTAGCTCCTTCCTAGAGTATCTTGAAAAGCAAGACTTTTAAACTTTAGCAAGTGTATTAGTCAGGGTTCTCTAGAGTCATGGAATTTATGGAATGTCTGTATATATTAAGGGAATTTATTTTAATGACTTACAGTCTGTAGTCCAACTAACTCAACAGTGGGCAGCTGTGAATGGGAAGTTCAAGAATCTAGCAGTTGCTCAGTCCCATGAAGCTAGTTATTTCAGCTGGTCTTCTGTAGAAGAAGGTTCCAACAGATGTGCTGGCAGGTAAGTGCAAGCAGGCAAAGAGGAGTGATTCTTCCTTCTTCCAACGTCCTTATGTAGGCCTCCAGCAGAAGGTGTGGCTCAGATTAAGATGTGTACCACCACACCTGGATCTGGAACTTGCTTTGTCCCATGCTGACCTTGAACTCAGAGATCTGATTGCCTCAGTCTCCTGGAATTAAAGGAATGTACTACTTTGCCTGGGCCTAAGATTTTCATGACCACTAAACCTCAAGATTTCTACGTCAAGATCCAATTTCAGAAACCTGTGTCTTCCAGCCTCAAGATCTGGATCACAGCTATGCCCTCAATTTCTAGATTGTAGTTCATTCCAGATGTAGTCAAGTTGACAACCAAGAATAGACATCACGGCAGGTCAAATTCAACAACTTTTCCTTTTATAGATGAATGATTTTTTGGTGCTTGTTGACTTTAATCTACCTGTGCAGATCTTGTCTGCTGGACCTGGGATCTGAGGACCTGAAGGAACAGAACAGACTGCAGTCTAATGGTATAAAAAAAACCACACTTCAGTTTTACTGTACTTATATACACAGATATAGCAAAGAAAGCAATGATCCAAGGAAGGCTGTTTGAGTTCAGAAAAACATGATAAAAAAAAACCATGTAAATAAACACCAGTAAGCATAACATTAAATATTAATCGAGCAGCCCTTTCCCAGAACTTTCTCAGGACAGACCTATTTAAACACAATTGCCTGGCAAGTTCTGTATAGTATATCTGGAATGCATAAAAGCAAGACAGAGGCCATATCCAGGTTCAGGGTATGCTAACCAGATTGGGTTCTGTAGCTATGATCTGACATCCAACAAGAATAAACATGTCTTATAAAGTAAAGTGAAAGTAAATGCTTGTCACAGGAGGCACAAAATCACGTCCAAAAACAATCCAGAGAACAAAACACACCCAAGGCAAAAGGCCCTCTGCCTTCTTTCCTGGAGCCTCTCACAGTTCCCAAGGCCTTGTTCAGCACGGGTCATTCCTTTAACCATGTTTTGACAGTGCTGAGTGTAAGAATTCATATTTTTCTGAATGCTTTATAGGTAAAAAAATACATTTTATATTTAAAACTATGCTCAATTCTGTTTTGATTCTAACTATTTTTGTATCTAACCATACAAATAAATATAAGTATATGATATTAGAAAAATAAATCCTATCACAACTCAATCCTGTTGTATAAACTAATTTTCTCATAAACCTTTATATTATGGTTATATTATGCCTATTATACTATATTATATGTAGTATTTATGTTTAGATATACAATACATAATATAAGCTTATAGTATATACTATAATATTATAAATATATATTATATTTTGTATCTTAATACACGTTTAATCTGTTTGGTAGTTCCTAACGGCTGTCTAGTAAGTCACTGCACTGATGTAGCAGAAGGCAGGCAAATTTCAAAACCGCTTACACTGTCCCAGAATCCACTTAACAGGGTTCTTTCGAGCTTAACGGGCAGCTTTAGTATCTGTTGCTGGACACTAAGAACTCTCACACAAGCCCATAAGCTGCTTTCTGGGGGTTATTTAAGCAAACATTACATGTTGACTGTGTCTGAAAAAGAGCTGGAACCTGGAGAATGTTCCCTTTTGCCTCTTGAATCAGGAAGCTTGCAGCTTCAGTGTAACCCCATCTCAGCCTGTAAGGAGCTATTCCCATCTCACCACTGTAGGTCATCTGTTTCTATTTCAGTGCATATTTGAGGATTTACATAGATTTGTTTTGAGAACAGGAATGAGTCATTGCCAAGGTTGAGGTTTCAGACTTGTAGAGGTCATTTAGCTCACTCCCTGGTTCTTCCTGAGTAGCGTAAGCCAGTATCATCCGGGAGAAAAAAATTAACTTATTCCTGCTCAGCCTCCACCTGGCTGGACTGGGTTTGAGCACTTGGGAGCTCATTCCCCACAATCCTCACATAATACCTATCCATACTCAGAACAATGAATGGCTGCTTTGGCTCAGTCTTTGTCCATTTCAAACATTGCAAAGTTAGGATCTCTCTGGAGAGAGATACCTGTCTGACTACTCACATTATTTGACTTGTGGGAAGTTCCACCTACTGGATCTTGAGTTTCCTTAGAGCTTCTACTAGTTCTAAGTTCTCCTACCCACACTGTGCTTTCTCAGGTTCAGTGCTGTGGAGGGCCTGAGGAGCCCATTCTTTTTCCTGGGGCTGTCCCTCCTATTGGATGCTGCTGAACAACATCCCAGCTTCTTTCTTTTACAAGCCAATCATATCTTTCCTCTCCCAGTGGAGATTGTCAGTGTTTGCAGACCTTGCCAAATATCCTCTGGGGGTGTGCAAAAAATCCTCCCAGACCCTCCTTTCTTTATAAACCTTATTTATTTATTTATTTATAGATTATAATTCCATCTTACTTTTAACAGGGCTTCTCTGAACCTGTAACTTACCTATTAGTCAGAGTCAGACTTGCTGCCCAGCCCTAGGATCCTCCTGTCTCCTCCTCCCAGTGCTGGGGCTGTTTTCTAACCTTTTAAATGAGCACTAGGGATCTAATCTCAGGTTCTCATGTTTGTGCAGTGAGTACTGACCCCTAAAACAAGATTTTTTTTGTTGAGACAGAGTCTGACTATGCAGCCTTGTCTGGCCTGAAACTCACTATGTAAACCAAACTGGCCTTGAACTTATAGAGATCTGCCTGCCTCTGTCTCCTGAATACTGGAATTAAAGACATGTGCCATTGTGTTTGCCCATCCCTAAAACAACTCTTAATTGTCCCAACAGATTGAGAACTCATGCTGAAGCAGCATGTGATTGTCTCAGAAGTCTTAACTGTAAAGATACTCTATTTTGCTAAGTAGTCAGGTCCCATCTGACAACTTCAATCTTTGAGTTATAATTCTGATTTCTGACACTGCACCAAAGCAAGTTTCACTGATTTCAAGGTCATCTCCCTTGTTCTTCTGCAATGGTGCTGGGTCTCCAGATTCACTTTCTGTACCTCAGGTGACATACTTTCCATGTCATTCACCTTCTGCCAAATAGCCTCCGGTTTGCTATCCCTCATAACCCATGGCTCTAAATTAAACATAGCATTCCAGGTGTGGCTTAGCCATCCAGGGTACAGAGGAGCTATATCCTGCATGCTGCAACTCTTAATGTACCCCGGGATCACATTAATCAATTATTTGGTGACCACATCCCTCTGTTGACTCAGACTGATCTTGTGGTCAATTAAGAACCACAGTCCCTGCTCATGCTGTTCTTAATTTCAGTCCATCCTGTACTGTGGCCAGTGTGTGTGTGTGTGTGTGTGTGTGTGTGTGTGTGTGTGTGTGTGAGAGAGAGAGAGAGAGAGAGAGAGAGAGAGAGAGAGAGAGAGAGAGAGAGAGAGAGAGAGAGAGCCTGCATGTGCTATCTAGCCTAATTTTAGCCTAATACGCTGATTTGGTTAAGTCTCATATCTTTGTTTTCAGAATGTCACTTTAGAACACAGCATATTTTAAAACTATATTCATCAACAACAAAAGAGCTTTTTCTGCTCAATTTTGTACTATTCTCAAGTTATTAGACCTGCGGTCCCTACTATGTGCTTATCACTGTTACTGTTGGAAACACACACTGTCTGGAGCAGTCTGGATATAGGTATTTAGGGACAGCTTCTGAGACAGCTTGTATCAAGTCACAGGGATTCTGCTGTGCCTCAGGCTCTAACTCTCCACTCCACATCCCCACAGCTTATCTACAAGATAGTGTAAGACAAGAATGAACAGCCTTAAAGGGAAGTTTTGGCACAAGAAACTTGAAGGGATTAGGTTACATTAACTATTCCCTTCAAAGGATAAATGAAGGCTTTCTCTGTATGGAGTTCCCAGTTGTCAGAAAAACAAAAACAAAAAACAAACTCAGAATGTTGGAGTAGGGAGACAGCTCAGTGGATAAAGTGCCATGCAAGCAAGTATGAAGACTTGAGTTCAAATACCCAGAACCCATGTAAAGTTAGATACAGTAGTTTGTATCTGTAATCCTAGTACTGCTACAGAGAGATGGAAGGAGACAGGAGACTCTGGAAGCTCATAGGCCAGCTAGATCAAAATAAAAAGATTCTGTCTCAACCAAGGTAGAAGGCCAGGGCCAATACCTGGTGTTGTCTTCAGACTTCCACATGTGCACTGTAGCATGTGTGCTCCCACACTCAGATGTTAATGTCCACACATGCATAGGCACACACAGAGTAAGGGGGTAAAGAAAGAGAAGATAGTGTTTACCAAGATCAGGGGAATGACTGGATGGAGTTTCAGTTTGGAAAATGAGAATGTTCCGGAGATAGACAGTGATGATATTTGTACAATAGCACGCCTGTCTTCCTGCCACTGAAATGAACACTTAAAACCAGCCAGGATAGTAAATGTAATGTTTTGATTATTCTGCCTCAACAAAAAGGAGATTCATTATGCAGCAAAACAATTGAATTATACAAGTTCTATATCATACTCCTGAGACTAATCCCCTCAGGATCAATAGATGAGGTCATTCTCATGTGACAGCCTCGGTGACCATGTAATTCCTTCTCAATTATTCACAAAGCTGTGAGGAACTTGCCACTTAACTCTCTCTTTAGTTGCTCTGATTTTTTTCTTTTGTTGGAACCTAACATTAACTTCTGTCTTGAGGCAGGATTCACTACGTCCCTGAGGCTAGCCTTGAACTCATGGTCCTTCTGCTTCAGCTAGGATTATAGGAGTGTGCCTCAGGACTTGCATCTCTTTCTAGTCTCCCAGAGTCTCTTCCCATGTGAATTGTAGCCACAAGGCTGGAAAGAGTAGCTCCTCACCAAAACAAGTGTTGAACTAGAGGAGAATGTGTCTGCAACTGGATGGCAGGCAGCCTGGGTCCAAGCCTGAAGAAGAGTCAATGAATCCATGAAATGGCCAGAGAGACTGGGTTGACAATCATGTTGGGTTTGGGTTTTGGAATTCCCCATCTAATAAAGCAGAGTTCCATCTCTCTCCCATCCCTCACTCTTTGTGGTGCTGGGAATGGAATTGGGGTCCTCATGCACTCTAGGTAAGGGCTCTTCTACTAAGCTCCATCTCTGGCCCCTTGGCTCTTTAAGATGGAGTCTTTTAGGTCAGGCAGGCCTTGATCCCATAATTCCACTACCTCAGCCTCTAGCATGACAGGCATGCACCACTGTGCCTGGAGTTCTCTTGCTCTTAGATTTTGGTTTTGTAAAATTTCTTTCTTCAGATCAGAAGGCCAATTTCTTTGTTGGAAGCAACTACAATCCAAGTTCTGCTTCCGATCTGTCATCTGTTGGCACAATCTTGTCATTTATCTTCTTGCTTCAAATGTGCTCCCAGATCAATTTTTCTTGTCCTTAACATTTTTTTTTTTTTTTAAACTCAGCTCTTTTTTTTTAAAAAAAAAAAACAAAACAAAAAAAAAAACACAGCCTCCTTGAAACCATTCTTAGCCAATGCTTACAACTCTGTACCTTCACCTTTGACTTTTTAAAATCCTTTGTGTGTGTGTGTGTGTGTGTGTGTGTGTGTGTGTAAATGCATTTGAATAAAGGTTGATATCAGGTGTGTTCCTCAATGAACTCCACCATATTCTTTGAGACAGGGCTTCTCTGAACCTAGAGCTTATTGACTGGACCAGTGAGCTCCAGGAACTGCCCCTCCGCATCTTCCATTTCCAGTGCTAGGATTTCAGACACCTGCTCTGTGCCCAGGTATTTTCACATAGGTGTTGGGGACCAGAACTCAGCTACTCATCCTTGGGCAGTAGACACTTTACTGACAAAGCCATCTCTCTAGGCCCCTTCTTTCCATCTTTTTATAATGAAAGCTTTGAGATAAAATCCCTTTATTTAGAACTCCTGCTCCCACCCCATTTTCCAGTGCAGACTCATGTAGGGAATCATGAAGCATCCTTTATAGAGTTTCATATCTTTTGCTTTGTATTTTTCATAAGGGGTCGCAGTCTGTGGAAATGTCAAAGCATTTGTCTGTCAGTTAAGTCATGGTGAATAGTAACTCAGTTGATCATTACAGATGCCCACAAAATAAGCCAGGTAGATATTATTGTCCCTGCCTCACAGCTAAAACAGATGGGTCTCAGTGAGGCCACCTGAGGTTGTAACTAAAATTGAATTCTAGATCATTTGACTCCTAGTCACCAGCAACAATATTGATCCGGCATCTGCCACAGCTGAGCATTGTTCTAGACTGTAGATACATCAGTGAACAAAATAAATACAGCAGTCCCAGAGGGACTGGCTTGCCATCAAGGACCGACAAGCAAGCGAATAGACAGCAAGTATGCCAGATGGTGCTGGGAAGGGGAAGGATATGGCTTCTTATTGGATTAGAAGGTGCCTTTCAGATTAGGTGATGTCTGAAGGACACGAAAGAAACTGGGAAGTCATGTACATAAAATAGGAAGTGTTTCAGACTGAAAAAAAGATCTGGTGCAAAGGCTCTGTGGTGGGAGTGTAGATGGAGTCCTTGAGGGACAATAGGAAGCTAATATGGGCGGAGAAAAGAGAATGAGGGGGCAGTAGTGCAGTAGTAAGAGGTAATGTGAGAGGGAGTAAGAGGGCGCCACCAGACAGAACTTTGACTTGTTGTGCCATCTTTTGACTTTCTGATGAGTTGTATAAACACCCACTGGATTTCCTAGACAGTTGGGCGTGGTGTGAGGATAAAATGAGATAAATTAGAATGTTAAGATTTGGGGCTTTGAATCGGATGCACCATTACCTGAGCTGTAAAGGGAGGCCAGGGACCAGAGTCCAGTGTGGGGAGGCTATTAACTGGGATGAAGAAGATTAAGGAAGAGTTAGAGATCTAAAAGCAGAGGATACTGGATGTGATGGTTTGTATATGCTTGGTCCTGGGAGTGGCACTTCCCAATAGGGAGGTGTGGCCTTGTTGGAGTAGGTGTGTCATATCCTAGTCCTAGCTTGGAAGTGAATATTCATTCGCCTAGCAGCCTTCAGATGAAGATGTAGAGCTCTCAGCGCCTCCTGCAACCATGCCTGCCTAGATGCTGCCATGCTTGCCCCTTTGATGATAATGGACTGAACCTCTGAACCTGTAAGCCAGTCCCAATTAAATGTTGTCCTTTTAAGAGTTGCCTTGGTCATGGTTTCTGTTCACAGCAGTAAAACCCTACCTAAGACATTGGGTATTGGTAGATTGTGATATGGCACTTCTAGAAGGTTAAACGATGGGCAAAGAAGATACTGAGGGATGTGAGGTGAGTTTGGAGTTCGGAAGAGTGGAGCTGGGAACGTAGTTCCTGGTTTTAGTCTTGCACTGTTCTGGATAGTTTTGTGTCAACTTGGCACAAGCTAGAGTTTCTGAAAAGGAGAAAATGTCAATTAAGAAATGCGTCTATAAGATCTGGCTGTAGGCAAGCCTGTACGGCACTTTCTTAATTAGTGATTGATAGGGGAGCCCAGCCCATTGTGAGTGGTGCCATCCCTGGGCTGATGGTCCTGGATTCTATAAGAAAACAGGCTGAGCAAGCCATAAAGAGCAATCCAATAAGCAGCACTCCTCCATGCCTCTGTATCAGCTCCTGCCTCGAGGTCCCTGCCCTGTTTGAGTTCCTGTCCTGACTTCCTTCAATAATGGACTACAGTGCAGAAGTGTAAGCCAAATAAACTCTTTCTTCCCCACCTTGCTTTTGGTCACGGTGTTTCATCATAGCAGTAAATACTATAACTAAGTCATGAACATCCTAATTCCTTGGCTTTGGTATTTGGACATTTCAGACATCCAGATGTTACAGGTTCACATCTGTCTTTCTCACTTCAGCAAGCTGAGTCACCATCTTCCCTTGTCTACCAGCTCCCAAGGCAATTCCTGAACAACATCAGTAGCACCATCCTGATATAAAAGAAATTCCAAATCCTGTATTTCCCCATATATCACTATACCAGGCTGGGTCCTTGTCACTTCTTACTGCTATGTGCAAATCCTCCTCATTTTCACATCTGTTCCTAATCTGTAGTCTGTCCTTCAACCAGCAGACTGGGTTAATGGTTTCATGTGTGTGTGTGTGTATGTGTGTATGTGTGTACTTGTAAGCATGGGTGTGTGTAATTTCAGGTGGCTTCAGGTGTCTTTCTTGATCACTCTTCACCTTACCATTTTAGACAGTGTCCCTCATTGATTACAGGTGCACACCAGGCATTTTTACTTGCTCTCTGGGAGGTGGGACTTAGGTCCTCATACTTAGACAGCAAGCATCTCACTGACTGAGCCATCACCTCAGTCTCATTGGCTACAATGATCTAAAATATCCACCAAATCACACAGCACCTTAAAAATAGGATTTCTGGAACACAGCTGCAGGCTTCAAAGTTCTGTATGTCAAAGTCCGTCTATTTGTCAAGAGTGATACAGTCCCATACTCTTGTCACGCTGTTGCCGAATATCTGAATACCAAATGGGATGCATGCTGACTTACAATCTTCCCTTCCTAAAGTAATGAATCATCCCTCAAAGCCAGCCCCAAACCTAGTAGGTCCTTTATAAAACATCAAATACATATCTTGTTTTATTTCCCTTATGTTGGAAGATAACTATTCTTGCTAGATGGGTGACACATGCCTTCAATTGCAGAACCGAGGCTGGAGAAGAAGAGATTTGTGGTCAGCCCAGGGGAATATAGGCAGTTCAGGGTAAGCCTGAGATATACAAGGACCCCTGTTTAAAGCAAGCAAGCAAACACCCTCCATTTTCTTGCTTTATGCTTGCTGCTTAATTTCTTTGTCTCAAAAATGTAAAAGAAGGATTGGGAGATGACTCAGTAAACAAAACACTTCCCCCCACAAACTTGAAGACCAGAGTTTGGATCCCCAGAACCCATATTAAAAAACTGTGGGTGTGGCAGTCCACTTATAATCCAAGTACTCAGAAGCAGAGACAGAGATGTTCAGAGTCAGCCAACTAGCCAGACTAGTCAAACTGGGCTCAACTGAGAGACCCTGTCTCAGTGACTAAGGTGAGCAAAGATCAAGTACACTGGACATCAACATCTGGCCTCCACATACACATGCATGTGTACCCATACACACAAGCAAACACACATACATGCATGTGTGCACACCATACACATACACACAAAAGTGTAAAGGATACATTTAGATTATATCAAGCAACATGCTCATTTCATTGGTTCATTTCATTTCTCTTTTGTTGTTGTTTTGAGATAATGGTGAGAATTTTCATTTAAGAATAGAAAATTTGGGCTGATGTGCTGGTTAGTTTTTGTCAATTTGACATACACTAGAGTGACCAATAAAAAGAGAACTTCAGTTGAGAAAATGCCTCCATCAGATTGGCTTAGAGGCAAGCCTATGGTCATTTTCTTTATCAATGATTGATGAGGGGGGCAGTTCACTGTGGGCAGTGCCACCCCTGGGCAGGTAGCCCTGGATGGTTGTCTAAGAAGTAGTCTGAGCAAGCCATGGGAGCAAGCCAGTAAGCAGTACCTCTCCATGGTTACTTTTCCAAGTTCCTGCTTTGGCTTCCCTCAATGATGAACTGTTACTTGGAAATGTAAAATGAAATAAACCCTTTCCTTTTCAGGCTGGTTGTGGTCCTGGTGTTTGCCATAGCAATGGAAAAACAAACTAATAAGGTTGTGCACGTGACTGGGGGACAAGTGTGTGTTTAAAATGTGTAAATCCCTGACTGTGATTGCCAGCAACAACACCAATACACACTCACACACACACTCACACACACATGAATATATTCATACAAGCACTCCTTTACACACACACACACACACACACCCCAAAATTAACAAAGCTTTGTTTGATAAATTTTTTCATAATCTTGTATCCACTGACTGCCATTTCCCTTCCCTTTTTAAATTCAACTTCCACGTCTGATGGTTTTTCCACACTGAGGAGAAAACCCCAAATCCATGTGAATCAAACAGGACCGTGACAAGTACAGATGAATTACTGGAGCAGCCTCACACAGCCAGTACTGGATCCCTCGAGAGTGCCCAGCAAGATAAACCCTGTGGAATTTTAACAGAATCGTGTAATGTCCATTCAAGGACACACACAGACCTGTCCTCAAGGAAAGAAGACCCAAAGGAGCACAGTCTAGAAAGAACAAATAAGATTAGAAGCAATAGTCTGGTCTCAGTGTTATGTCAAGTTCTTCATAGAATAGATCAGTTTGTTTTTATTTCCATAGTCCAAAAGAAAAGATAGTGCCTTCAACAAAAAAAAAAAGTCACTGCTAATTCAATTTTCCCTTTCTGGTGTGTGTCACTCAATACCTCTGGATTTTGTAGCCATCCACTGACTGCTGTGTTTCTTAATCCTATTAGGTCTGAACTTCATGGCCAGTTGCTTCTGTCTTAGAAAAACACAAATGAAACTCAAAGAGCCATCCTCTCACCCCCAGGGATTTGTGTTAGGAAAGGTGGAGTTCCTGGATTCCTAGAATCCCAGGGGGTATAAGCAGTCAACTGGTTGAAGCATTTCCCAGCATGCTTGCTTTTCTCCATTTCCATCTGCTTTCAGAATCCCACAAGGAACATGGGATGGGAGTAAGGACAGAACACCTCATACCAAGCTTTTCTTTTCCTTGTTTGTGTGTGTATGTGTTTATGCGTGTGTGGTGTCTGCATTTGTTTGTGTAGAGGTGTGAATGTTTTCACACAGGCAATATGTGTGCACATACATATGAAGGCCACAGGTTGGTTCTGGTTTATCTTCTTTGATGGCTCTCCACCTTATTTTTTGAGATAGGGTCTCTCACTGAGCCTGGAGCTTACTGGCTAACTAGCTGAACAATGAATTCCAGGGATCCATCTATGTCTGATTCTTCCCCCAGTGCTGGGGTTATAGGCTGCACCAGCATGCCCGGCTGTTATGTGGGCCTCAGGCATGCAAAGCCAAACCCCCTGCTAATGCAGCAAGCACTTTACTAACTGTGCCATCTCCCCAGCCCACGGTAAGGTTTTCTACCTTGCGCTAACCTAGGCTGACCTTGAACTCTGGATCCTCCTTCTTTGGCCTTGTGAGTGCTGAGATTACAGCCAACCTTTTCTCAAGCACAAAAGTTGATGCCTCGGGCCAGATCAGAGTTAATTCAACAATGCCTAGGGCTCAGGCACAAGTGTTTTTAAAACAGTATGGAGCTCTTTAAGGTTGGTGAAAAAATCATTAAACATATAAAGCTTCCAGAATTTGTAATCCAAATCTATAAACAGATTTCCATGCACTGATGTAGAGAAGGGCTGAATTATCATTCACTGCGGTTCTGTTATTGTCAGAGCAGCCAAGCTGAGGCCAATCGGCAGCCAGATTCCTGCTTCTCCACCGCGCCCCAACTGAAGCTCAGAGTGAAGGGACAAGAGACACACGTTGAATAATTCAGGTCCTAAATCGCCCCCTGAGCTCCCTCTCAATTGTGTCTCATTCTCTGTAGATCCAGACAGTTCTGTGCACATCTATGGGTTTGAATCACAAAATTACCTCTATTGATTTCACTGGGGTGTGTGATATAAATTTACATTCTATCTTCCTGGACTCATGCTTAAATGCCAATAAGTGTCCCTTCCGAACAGCCAGGCACACACCCGACCTTCAGCTTGCTATGTGGTAAAGGAGCCTCTGCTGGGTTGGGCATGCTCTGCAGGGACTTTTATGGTCAGAATTTTAATATTTAAAATGGTATTTGTGAATGACTTACAACCTACATAGCAAACGAGAAACAACCACCTATATGTCCAGCACCAAAACTGTGTAAGTGTGCATATTTTCCCATGTACTTTTGACTTCCCTGTAGATGGAACTATAGAAGCAAATTAAGAGACCCTCCCAGGTTCATCTGATAGCCTAACACCTCCAGACCATCTCCCTCCAAACATACTCCTTGATTTACATGGTCTTTTCCCCAGGATTGTTCCAATATTTTTATCTCTCTCTCTCTCTCTCTCTCTCTCTCTCTCTCTCACACACACACACACACACACACACACACACACACACACACACACACACACACGGGGCTGGGGGGAGGTCATGGTTTAAATATGCTTGGCCAGGGAGTGGCACTATATTTGGAGGTGTGGCCTTGTTGGAGTAGGTGTGTCACTGTGGGCGTGGGCTTAAGACCCTCACCCTGCCTGAAGGGAAGTCAGTCTTCCACTAGCAGCCTTCAGATGAAGATGTAGAACTCTGGGCTTCTCCTGCACCATCTTTGCCTGGATGCTGCCATGCTCCCACCTTGATGATACTGGACTGAACCTCTGAACCTGTAAGCCTCCCCAATTAAATGTTGTCCTTTATAAGAGTTGCCTTGGTCATGGTGTCTGTTCATAGCAGTAAAACCCTAACTAAGACAGGGGGGAGATGTGTGTATAGATATACTTCTAGGTCTATCTATATCTGCAATTACTTCGAAGTATATGAAAAGGCTTACTGGATTCTGTTGCATGGAGAGCTGACAGCAAAGGATCAAAAAGCATCATTGCTATAAGCTACACAATGACATTTTATTCAGCCATAGAGAAGAATAGAATTGTGTCACCGGCATGAAAGTGAATGGAATGACACTTGTCAGTTATTCACTAAATAAGCCAGACTTGAAAGGACAAAGACAACCAGATTTTCTCTCATATGTGGAATATAGACGTGGACTGCTGACCAGTCAGTCTTCAGCATTGTATACCAGCTCAAACCATTGCTGGAGGCTCTGTTATCTCCTGTGGCAGTCACTGGTGAACTTCCACAGGTTTGTCATCCTGATAGATACAAAAGAAATCTATCCCTGTTTCAATTTGTATTTCCCACTTCCACTAGAAATGACCCTTTTCACCTTCCATATCGAGTTGGGATCTGTATGTGTAACTAGAAAGTGTTGGTTTTTTTCTTTATGTCTGAATGTTTAATAATTTCTAACAAATGCCTTTACATTAAGTCTATTGTGTTTGTTGAGATTGTTCCGTAGCCTGGGGAAATTTGAATAACTCTTCCAGGTATGCATAACAGGAATATATTCTAATTTTATCATTTATATCCTTAACATGTGATTAGAGTAAGCTTATTAATTGTGGCATTTAGAATTTCAATATCCATATGTACATATCATTTTCTTGATCTATCCATTTCTAAGAAATGTTTATTAAAATATCCCTCTGTGGCTGCAAATCTGTCATGTTTCTTTTATCTCTATCATTTTGAATTTAAAAGTTTTAAAGCTGCATTGTTTGTTGAAAATAGCTTGGGAGGCAATTTTCTCTTAGAGAAGCCCACACCCATGCACTTGGATGTGTCTTAATTCCCTTAGCAGAGACTCTTTCTTTCTCATAACCTCATGCTTAAAATCTAAATTTAAAAATTTATGAATAGCTTGTGAAGTTTCTCTTAAATATAAATGTCATGACCAATTTTAGTCCTCAATTATGTATTGTCTTAAATAATATTTCGTCCCTGGAGACTCTGGTCTGTTGACCTTTGCTTGGTTAGTTCGTCAGGAATAGCTTTTCTATCTTATTGCTTTCAAAATTCGCTTTTCGGTATAGGTCTAGTGATTAGCACACAGGACTATTTGGGATTTTAATACAATTCAAACCATGCGTTTACTACAGCACCTAGCATGCACACGTACTAGCTAATGCTGTAACTCACTTACATTTATTGTGATTTCTAGGACAGACGATGTTTATCATCTCATTTTCTGTGTTGTATCCCCCTTCTTATGGTGTGTAGCTTATAGTCCCTTCACATAGTGGATGAGTTAGGTCTCTCAACCCTCCCCACACTTGCACAGTCTCCCACTTTCTGAAGTCAGGCTCTTGTCTTCTGTAGTTGCCCTGACATTTTTAATGTGGACACTTCACCACTAAGTTTGCCTATTTCTGTCATCCTCCTCCAGAACAACATGGGATTTTAGAAACCATTGACTCCCATCTCTTCCTTTCAACATGATCTATTTTTGCCTGCTTATTTTACTTCTACCTTGTTGTTACTCCACCACCTCTAAGTGATGTAAGACAAGCTACGGCTCTCTCCACTCTGCTCGGTGAAGGCTCATTCTGTTGACTGAGATTCGTCCCTGAGACTATTGCTTGCTCGCTCTCTCTCTCTCTCTCTCCCCTCTCTCTAGAGATGTCTTTTAATCATCTCCAGTTTTGATATTTAAATTGAATAAAGTGTTCTAGGTCAACAACAGTCCCTTTTTAAGGCACTGAAGAGATTGCTGAGTTCATCGGTGGCTGTCAATCTATTGTTTCTTCAAGGTAACTTCGTTGTCTTCTGTCTCTGGGGACTTTCTACAGTTTTTCTTGTCTTTGATATTTTTCAGCTTCATTACCTTCTTAAGATCCTGGTGTCTCTCCCAAGTTCTAGATGCCCTGCTTGTTGGATGTTGACTGCTTTTCATTCTTTTTCAAATCTTTCCTTCTAAAGTTTTTTCTCATATTTTGAAATATATATCTCTTCTCTGATTTTTTCCACCTCTTCTGTGGCATTCATCTTCATTGGTATCTTCTGCCTTATCCCATATTTTAATAATTCTCTATAAGTTTGTTAAACTGATATATAACATTTTTATTATTGGGGGTTGATTTTCTGCAGCACACATGCTTTATCAATAACCATTTCATTTTTTTCTCTCTCACATATGCTTTTTAATATTTTCATATTATTCTGGTTTGGTGTCAGTTTATTCTTTCTTTTATCTCTTTAGATTGTTAAGTAGACTTACAGACTTAGGCTGTTTCTAGTCCTGAAATTCCTGGGGTTGCTAATTTTGTTGTGGAATCTACTGAGTCTTCCTCATAGCTGACCATTTCTTCTTATAGCTTGATGGTTTTGAATGATTCCTGAATCCTAGTGGGGATTATTTAATGACATGGATATTTCACAGAGCCCAGGGATATACTAGCTACTAGAGAAAGCTTTTACCTGAGTATCTGTAAGGAAACATCAGGGTTACTGATGTAGAACAAGTCTATAATGTTAGGCAGTCACTTGAGATTTTGGACATCCTGCACTTAAGGAGGATCTATCAAACTTCACTTGTAAAATGACCCTGCAGTGTAGGCTTGCCATTTTGTCTTCTCGTGGATATTTTTGCAAATCTCCGATGTAAGTTCCAACCTAGTGATAAATTCAACAGCTTTTTAGGTCAGGACCAATGGACACAGCTCTTGTGGCCTTCCCCTTGCACATGAAGGATATAGCTTTAACTTACCCATACTTCAGTTTTCAACAGAGCCCATCATCCTTGCAGGAACAGCAGATAGAGCAACCCAAATGTATGAAGGTTTGCCTTTGATGACCAGTGATGCTGACTCAGCACCACGGCTCTCTCCTCTCGCCATGAACCACAAGCTTTTCTGATGGGCTGTCCTTTATCCAACACCTCACAAATCCACCATCTAACTCAGATATTCAACAAGAAGCCCTTTGCTGCTTCATTTTCCTTCAGCTCAACCTGAAGAAAGGCTCTTTTCTTACAAGCTTCCCATCCCTCAGACATGTAGAAATTTTAACTTTGGTCTTCCCAAAGGCCATGCCACATTTTTCTTTTGCATCCAGAGTCTTCGTCTTTTTGTCCTCTCTCTTTCTGTCTCTCCTTGTATCTCTCCTACACAGAAGTATGTTTCTCTTTGTTTCTTCTCTCTTTCACTTGCTGCTCCCCCTCCTCTCCTATGCTTGCATCCCTGGCTCTCCTCCTTGTCTAGAAGACCTGATTCTAGTGTCAGTAGAGTCTCCTCATTTCTTCAGCTAATCTTCTCTGCCTGTGTTTAATGTCTCTTTTCCCTAAAGGCTAAAACTTAGAAATAAAAAGCCTCAGGAAACCCTTCTTTCAGATTCTATACTGCTACCCATGCCCCACAAGGAAGGAGCTCAGTGTGCTCCTTGCATGAGTCCAAGCAAGAAAAGGACTAGAAAGGAAGGGGGAGCCACTGTAGGGAGGTGAGCATTGTTGGGTCGCCATGCCTTCCTGAGAGGCATCCAAGGGGCTTTAGCTGTGAAGTGTGACACTCCTGATTCACATCCTGGTCATGCACCGCCTGTATCAGTGTGATTTGGGATGGTTCCACCACCTCCCCAGCATCTGCTTCCGTGTTTTAAAGTTTTAACTCAGGGATAACCAGATCATGTGCCCCACAGGCAGTAAACAAAACAGTACACACCAGCCATTGCTATATAATCCCTAACTAAGGATGATTCAATTTCCATGTATTCTACCATCTTTACCATGATGCAAAAGAAACACCTATTCCAATAGAACTGTACTTCAAACCTTAGATTTGACCTTTTCCTTTGCTAGCTATAAGGAGTACGAACTCCAGTCCCAGCTAGCCGCACAGTCAGGGAAACAACCAATGATCTAGAGTGACCTACATCACTGATCTGGCATGTGTAGTGGATTATAAAACTTAGATGCATGCTCAACTGAAGATACTTTCAATTTATGATGGATTTATCAAGACATAACCCACTGTGATCCAAGGAGCATCTATATGCTGTGACCTAGAAGGCAGTAACTTAATTGCCCAGTAACTGGTGGCAGTTTTTATGAACACATGAATAATGTTGGGGATTCACATTTTAACTTCAGGTTGGATGACCTTGAGTGAGTTATGTTCTCTCTTGATCCCCTAGCTCCCTCATCTGTCATAAATTGCATGGGGTATCATTTTCCATAACATCACTTCCAAGCCCATAATATAGACCATGGATCCCTTGCCCAAAATGCTTAGAATAGGATTTTTTAAATTTGGAATCATCGTGTGCATATTAAGGGATTTGGGAAATAGAATGCAATTTTAAGTTTGAACTTCATCTATATCTTATTTATCTTAGGCATAGAGCCCAGAGATAATTTTATAGAATATTTAGAGTATACATGTGTTTTGACTATAGCACCTCACATGAAGTCAGGGTGACTTCAGAGAACTTTGGGTTTAGGATGTATCTGTTTGTCTGTCTGCTATGTATGTGTGTATGTATGTATGTATGTATGTATGTATCTATCTATCTATCTATCTACCTATTTATCTATTCTCAGCAAGGATGATGCTCTTGGTTTCCTCTGGGTCCCTTTTAGAGCACCCAGCTTCTAATGGCTGACACAAGCTCATACTTGCAATTTTTTTCAAAATGATTTCATTTTTTATTTTGTCACCCAGGATTTAAGTGGCTGATATTCTCCCCATCATACTGAATTAATATCTAGTTAAGATCTTTTTATCTTACCCTCCTCAGGGTAAAAGCAGTGCTGGTATTTTAGGTGCTTTGGAATGTTTGTTGAATGAACAAGTGTTTGAATATGTGGGAAAGAATAGTCCGGGGTGATCTGTTTCTGCAATTTGTGGCTCATAGCCTCCAAGTTCCTGCCTGCTTCTGGTTTTACATTTTAGTTCCATTTAATGAACACTTACTTTGTTCTCTCTGTGTGTGAATATGTGTGTGCAGGTGCCTGGGTATGCCTGGGTGTGCAGAAGCCAGAGGTTATTGTCTTCCTTTCTGATTCTCCATGTTGGCTTTTGAGACAGGCTCTCTCACTGAACCTTGAGCTCACTGGTTAGGCTAGACTGACTAAACAGCAGCCTCAAGGATTCTCCTGGTTCTGCCTCATAGTGCTGAATTACAACAATACCTTCATACCTGTGGTTTGTTTGTTTGTTTGTTTGTTTGTCTATGTGAGTGCTGGGGATTTGAACTCAGACCATTGTACTTGTACAGCAAGCCATCTTCTTATGACCTCTAGAGTCTTCATGTGAGAAAACCACTGTCAGTTTACAGCCAATAAACAGTTGGCCTCACGTGAGGCTGATAAAGGCAATGACCAGATTCCAGAGCCCTGGGAATCACTAGGGAGAAATGCAACTAAAGGCAGTAGAAGAGCCAGTTAAAGACAAATAAGATCACCCATTCTTAAAGGATGTTTTCTGCTCTCCAGAAAGAGACTGTGTGCCTAGGAATTTCTGTATGCATTCAGGGCAGTTTTGGACATGGAAATAGGCTACAAGTTGGACATTCGGTTGGAGTCCCAGGTCCAGACTGTGCACAGAGCTGTGAGGCAGACAGGTGCTTTTCCTTGTTCCTTCTACAGGATACTTCCTGGGGGGGTTGGTGATTGGATCACAGACAGGCAAGTGACTAGTACTGAGCCAATCAAAAAAAAAAAAGCTAACTGATAAAACTGAGTCTTAGAAGTTGGAATGTTGGTTGGACCAGAGTACAGCTTTAGAGAGAAGGTTGGGAAAGTCCTATTGTACAAGTCCCAAGGGCACCCTTGCATCCTATAACACCTTGATAACTCACCTTTCTCTGAGATTCCAAGAACCTCTGTGCCCTTGGATCTTCCCAAGATTCTTTCTTTCTTTCTTTCTTTCTTTCTTTCTTTCTTTCTTTCTTTCTTTCTTTCTTTTACCACATAAACTAGCAAGACTGGCTTTTGTTGCCTGGATTTTAAAAACCTTTACATAAATGCCAGGTGAACACTGGGAAGGGTGAGTAGCTTCCTTTTACCTGTTTTTAGCCTTCCTTTGGCCTCTTTCTCCCTGATCCTTAAGGGGGAAATATACTGATATTTGCAGTCAACAGACACACAAATCATCTCAACTCAAGGAAAAAAAGTGCTCTAACAGATGTGCTGTGGCAGTGTCCGGCGAGAGGGAGGGAGAGAGAGAGAGAGAGAGAGAGAGAGAGAGAGAGAGAGAGAAGAGAGAAACATTTAGACCCTGCCTGAGTTGGGAGAGGGGAGGGTCTCAAGCAGAGCTGAATCCCTGAGTGTGTGTGGGGGGAGGGGAGTTCTGGTGTGTTATCAGGAGTGTCTGGAGAGTATTAACAGCATTTATGTTGCTTAAAGGAATGCAGAGATGAAAGAGCAGGCACAGTTTGCTGCTGTATTTAAGAGCTGCTTTTGCCAAGATAGTGTGGGTTCTGCTCTGGTAAGGGATTCCATCTCCAATTTCAGGAGGTTAACCTGGAAGGGTTACTGCCTCCCAGTGATGTATAGGGGGCAAATCCAATGGAGACTCACTTCCATCAAATCCCTTAGGGATATAGATGACGAAGATGGTGGAGACTCTGACACTGCATTGCTGAGCCATCTGAGATACAGGACCTTTCTTATCCCTCACAGAATAAGCAAGGGAGAGAGACATTGTTAGCTTGTTAGTAAATGCTTTGTGCCAGAAGGTATACGACTCACTTTGATTCCATCCCATTGTTCACAATTAGCCACATAGCTCATTCAACCTTCCAGGCAGGAGAGCAGATAAGGGTAAACTCGACGAGTCCCAAGAGAAGCGAATTCTTCATAACTTACTCATGTTCGACATCTCCTTGGCATGCTTCCTCTCTTGCCTCATGAAGCACTGCAGCTCTCGTCTCCTCTAGCACCATTCCGTGACTAACCAAAGGCTACTACAAAAGACGTGAGACATAATCCTTCAGATGTCTGACATTCATGTCTGGGGTTTGATATCTTCTCCTTCAAGACTAGCTCCTTCTACAGCCTTCTCTGCTGAAGTTGATGGCAACTCCTTCCTTGGACTTGTTCATGTCAGCCTGGATCCTCCATCTAATATGTCCTGAAGTTTCACCAGCTCCTCCTTCAAAATCCATCCAGGGTTCTTGGAGCTGGAGCCATAGCTCCAAGCATGAGGGCCTGAGTATGGATCTCCAGCGCTCACATAACAAACTGGGTGTGGTGGTATGTTCTGTAACCCCAGCACTGGGGGATGGGAGCGGCAAAGGCTCATCAGTTAGCCAGTCAAGCCAAAATAACAAGTTCTAGGTTCACTGAGAGACACTTTCTCAAAAAAGTAAGGTGGCCAGTGATATAATAAGATACCTGATGTCGACTTCTGGCCTTTCTCATGCATAGGAACATGATCCAAGTACTTCTCACCACTCTATGTCACCCTCAGCTGAGCCACCATCATGTCAAGGTTTTCTCATTGGATTCCTTACTGACCTTACAGCTTCTATTTTGTGATCTGCTCTCTGTACAGTAGCCACCAGATCCCAATGATTATCAATCCACTGAAGGCTCCTTTGGCTGGTCCCATAAAGAAATACAAAATCGTCTTTCCACCCCTTTCTTCTGCAATGTTCCCTGAGCCTTAGGCACGAAAGTGTTTCATAGATCTATCCATGAGACTGGGATCCACATCTCTGTGTTTAAATTGGTTACGTGTTTCTGCAGCTGTCTCCATCTATTGCAGAGAGGAACTTCCTTGATGAGGGGCAAAGGCTATACTTATATGTGGGTATAAGAACACATGTTTATAGATTGTTGTTAAGGATTACAGTTGTATAGTAAAGTAGTGGTTGTAGATTCTCCTCTGATAACCATGACTTCAAGCTAAGTTTCAAATACCAGGCATGGCGTCCCTCTTGCTGCTCAGGTCTTAAATTCAATTAGAGAGCTGTTGGTCACCAGCAAAGTATGTGTGCCACTACTCTACCCTTAACATTATGGTGACATGTTGGTCACTGATGTGGTTTATAGGTATCCTAGCTAGGTAGTACTATGTTGCCTCCTTGTTCCGTGAAAGCTAATCCTAAGGGAGAAAATGTTCAGGTCAGTTCCAGATCAGGGGCCTTGGTCCTGTGTATGAAGTACACGACATCTTCAGCAATAGAAACTTACCTTCCACCCGTGGGGGCAACCAAAGGCAACAGTAACAGGTTGTTTTGGGGGTCTCTTGGGCAACACTGACCAACAACTCAAAGATGGCTTCTCACATCTGACATGAGAGTTTTTGTTAGGTTGTTTTTGGCTCTTGGAGGGCTCACCATTAGCCCCCAATGAAAAATAAAGTTCATTAAAGTCATATATGTATATTTATACACCAAATTGCATGTATTATAGGGGATTGGAAAATTTGTTGTGAGATGGTATCTCCTAGTAATGTCAGAAAAAAATGCCCAGAAAGTTTCACCAACATGGCTGCCCAAGGGTGAAATGGACAAAGAGGACACTAATGGGCAGGCCCACATGGGTGGGGAAGAGCCCATGAGGCCTCAACCCTACACAAAGAACAGCAGGCAACCAAGGAAAGCTGGGAGTGGGAGAGGTGGACCTCCCCAGGGAAGAGCTTATGAATTTGTGGTCCAGTACCAAATGGTCAACCCTGAAAACACGCATACAAGGAAAATTACATGGGCTGACCAGTTATATTTAGAAATATGTATGTACATATACATGTATACAATATATGTAATACATATACATATATACATGCATGAACAATTAGTGAAAGAAGAGGCCAGGAATTTGAGAGAGAGAAGGTATATGGGAGAATTTGGAAGGAGATGAGGGAAGAGAAAAATGATGAGATTATATTATAACCAAAAGCAAATTTAAAGTATAGAAAAGAAATTAAAAATAGGCTGGGCAGTGGTGGCGCACGCCTTTAATCCCAGCATTTGGGAGGCAGAGGCAGGTGGATTTCTGAGTTTGAGGCCAGCCCAGTCTACAGAGTGAGTTCCAGGACAGCCAGGAGTACACAGAGAAACCCTGTCTCAAAATGAAAAAAAAAAGGCTAGAAATACCAACTGAAAAAGGCTTTGTTGGGATGTGAGAACACAAAAGACCAGAGGCAAGCGAAGGGTCTCTGAGGAGGAGGGACAGAGTGTGTAGACTAGCTGCTGTCTTGCACAGACACATGTAACTCAGGATCTGTTTGTGCATGCTGGGACTATCTGCAATCAGTTTACTGCCACCATAGGAAGGTCACATGCCACTTGGAGTCAGGGGTGTGTAGGTGCTAGGGGTTGTGGGAAGGGCTTGCATATACTTAGATGAAAGTTGGTGGTTGTAGGGTCATTATTTCAAACCATCGGGTAGGATGACGTACACGGGTCTGGGCATTACGAACTGTCTCATATCAGTGATGACTCAGGTCATTTCTTCTACTCACAACTCCATGGTGGGTCTCTATTGCATTTAACAGAAAAGACAAAATCTTTACAGAAACCTATTAGGCCTTGCTTGCATTGTGTGTTCTTCCTCCTTGCTCCTCCCCTTCTGACTCCTCCTCCTCTACCCTTCCCAGCCTCCTCACCCTTCCTCCTCTCCTCTTCTGCAGAGACTGCTTCCTTGCTGTTCTCATAGAGCCCTGCCCCCCACCCCACCCGCAATTTCAAGGCCTTTGCTCTTGCTGCTGATTCTTGTCCTGAAGGACTTCACCTCCAAATATCACAACCTTAATTTCTATATTTCTTTCAAGTAACTGCTAAAAATCACACCCTCAGTGATACATGCCTTGACCACCCTATTTAATACTGTAAGTTTGGCCCACCCATGCACCAGCTCTGATGCACTAGCATGACCTCCTAATGAACTAGCAGGGCTCTTTACTATGTCTGCTTGTGACCCTTTTTATCTGAGGAATTTTTATGCAAACCCAGGAATATTAAATAGGTATACAAATCAAATACTTCATGATAATAAATCATAAAGGGATTTATTTTAAGACAATTCTTTGATATACACAAAAGTTAGCCATTTATTTAAAAGTTGCATACTAATGAAACTTGTTTACTTTTCCATAAAGAATTAAATCTTGGCTGAACGTTTGATGTTGTGGAGTGAAAAGCATATTTAACATTTTGCAGAGTTGACTGATATTTTGATTTTATAATCCTCAGTGATGAAAATTCTGCTTTGCAGGATTGGAGAGATGTCTCAGCAACAAAGAGCACTGACTGCTATTCCAGAGATCCTGAGCTCAATTCCCAGTACCCACATGGTAGCACATGTGATGCTCTCTTCTGGTCTACAGGCATACATACAGACAAAGTACCTATATACATAAAATATAAATCTTAAAAGTAAATGAAGAAAAAAAGGAACCTTAGCCATGCAGTGGTGACACAGGCCCTTAATCCCATTACTCAGGAGGCAAAGGCAGACAGATCTCTAAGTTTAAGGCCAGCCTGGTCTCCTGAGTGAGTTCTAGGACAGCCAGGGCTACACAGAGAACCCTTGTCTCAATAAAAGAAAGAAAGAAAGAAAGAAAGAAAGAAAGAAAGAAAGAAAGAAAGA
>JADRCH010000042.1:5207853-5219019 GCA_019843965.1 Rhynchomys soricoides
AGAAAGAAAGAAAGAAAGAAAGAAAGAAAGAAAGAAAGAAAGAAAGATCACATAGTACAAAATGGCAGAAGTAAATTTGAAGCTACTTCAGATATTTTCTCCTTGAGATTACACCCTAATTTTAAGCTAAAATTCAACAAAAAACACGTTTAGTGAGATTCATCACCAACTGAAACAGCAATTTTAAAAATTAAACATTCTAACAGGTCATATGGTACTACACGGGTGAGCACCACAAAAACACCAGGGATTTGTTGTGTGTTTGATTTTGACTTAATATTTAGTTGTTACACATTCAGAAAACATTGATTATTGACAGCCTTCTTACAACTGCTCCGTGAAGTCACGACCTATTGTTTAAAAGCTGGGGCTATATACTTGGGCTGTTTACTGTGTTTATTGTTTATCCCTTGTTGCCTAGGTTGTGAGCTCCTTGAGGCTGTCTCTTCCCATGAGCTGCTTCAACATGTTCATCTGATTCACCCCAAGCATCTAGAATGGTGCTTGCCACATGTCTGCTCCATAAATCTTAGCAGAATAAGTAATGAAATATGGTTTTGCTCTCAGTGATTCCATCTGGTAAAATTACTTCACCCCTGTATGATCTTATTACAAAAAATACTAGTGCATTGGGTAAAGATCAATCATCCCAGAAGAAAACTGGTCAATGGACCTTATTAGAGAACAACTAGTAAAAAACCTGTATTACTCATAAACAAACAAGTAAAACAAAACCAATAAGATAGTATTCCCAGCTATCAAACTGGAGAACACTATCTTGGGTTGGCAAATGTGTGGGGACATTGGCACTCCCATCCACTACATCTGCAAGAGGATAAATGACATTTTAGCAACCATCTAGAAACCATAACATCATTTTTACATTTTTGCCCCCTAATAATCATAAATAGGCACAAATATTTAGCCATTAGAACCCTGCGTCAATAGAGTGCTTATAAAAGCAAAAACTCTGGAAACAAAAGAAATGTCAAAAGGCAATTGTTCTAACTCTGATGCCTAAAAAAAAAAACAGAAAGAAACTAGAAAAGAAAAAAGTAAGTTTCCCCAATCCATCAACACTCATCTCACTCAGCAACTGATGCTGGAGTATGCTGTCAGCTCTCAGTATCACTGACATCTCTAAAAGACCTAGAAGAGCAGGAGCTGGACCTTTCCACCAAGGAAGCCATGAGTATAGTGAGAGACATTTGATAAATGTAATAAAAGAAGGATGAGCTGAAGGTAGTCATCCTCCCCCCAAAGAAAAGTCTATTTGGGGAGAGTTTGGACTACTGAGAATCAATATCACCAGCTAGAAGTTCTAAACCATGAGTGAACATACCAGAGATAGGGTAAGATCACCACAAGAAGAAAGGTAGTCCTAGGGTGGACTCTCCAAACTCAAGTCAGAAGGCACTATTGCTAACAATATTAGCAATAACTCCTCAAATGGCTCCTATCTACTATACACAGTTGCTACCAAGCATGCATCTGAATATGACTTAGCTTGCTCTCTGCTTCTAGGTCTCCCAAATCTAGGTCCCAATCAGCTCTGAACTCTCACCTGAAGGCTTAACTGGTGAAGAACCAGATTTGAAGTTCATGCGATTGTTGGCAGGATTCAGGGGTAAGGGGATTTGAGCTAAGAGCCTCAGTGTCTTGCTTGCCAATAACAACAACCAACTCCCAGCTATTTGTTGGCCTCCTCAACACAGCCACTAAAGATAAGTCAGCACACCTGCAAGAATTAAGTCTTCTAGTGAGAAATACACTGTTATATAAACCGTAAGCTTGAGAGTTACATTCTGCCATCTTTGCCATATTAGTGAGAAAAAGGTCAGAGGTCATGCCTACCCTCAAGGGATATATACTGGTTAGCCTTTATTGTCAATTTGACACAATCTAGAGTCACTTATGAAAATCAATGAGGAATTATGTAGATTGGGTTGGTCAGTGTGCATGGCTTTGAGAGGGTATCTTTTATTGTTAGCTGACAGAGCACACTGTGGGTAGCACCATTCCCTAGGCAGAGGATGAATATAGAAGAATGAGAGGACCGAGCAAGCAGGCAGCATTGGTGCATTAGTTTCTCTCTGTTCTTGACTGTGAATGAAATGTGAAGAGCTGCTTAAGTTTCTGCCTTGACTTCTCCAAAAGGATGGACTGTAACTTGAAACTATGAGCCTAATAAGCCCTTTCTTACCCTAAGTTGCTTTTGGTCAGGATATTTTATCACAACAACAAATATAAAAATAGGACAAGAGTGGAAGAGTCTGTGGATGTGGAAGAACCCAGAGATGATTTGGGACAGACTTAGGGTCTTTCCCATGCAGGTCTGCCTCATAGGGACTCCAAGTCTAAGCAGAGGGTAAGGTGAGATGGAAGAGTAAACCCATGGAGTAGTCTTGGTCTCATATGCCAAATGATCCCAAAATCTGCAATATGAACCCCAACTTCCCTCCATCTCATAGTTTCTAAGCATGAATATGGTTTTATCAAGGATAGGAAACTAAGACTCAAATGCACGCCAGATCTGGGCAGGTAATAGATTTCATCCAGCTTTCCTGTGAAAGGAGAGGTGGGGTTGTGGCTCCCTGGAACACGCAGCCCATCACCAATGGCCACTTAGGAGACTATCATCTGGGAAGAACCTCACACATGAAAGCCCCTCAGATTTAAAATTATTTGTGGGCTCAATGAAGCACATCTGTAAGCCAGATCCAGCTCCATACACCCTTTGGACCTTTGGACTTTTTGCAGAAAATGGCAAGGCGCAGGTGCTGAATTTCAACCTTGTATTTGCCACTCTGCTGGCTCCTGGTACTCCCCATTGGCTGTGCTCAGAGCCTCTGGTTGTGTGAACTCCTCACATTCAAAGTCAGTCAGCCCGATGATGAGCTTTACATTTCAGGAGCTTTAAGGTTTCCAAATTCGGAGGTAAGCATGGTCTCATTAGGAAGTCATTTGATAAAAATTAATCCCTCCAGGAATATCCTGGACTCAGAAGAAAGCTGCAGCAAGCTCATTAACTGCTATAAGTTCCCAGTCCACCTTGGAGACCCTGATCCTCCTCTGGGTTTATCCCAGAGGCTCCAAACAGCTGCCACAGAGTCTGGGGACCAGATGCCAATGATCCGACCATCTTTGGAAAGACTGTAGCAGAACTTGGAGCCACCGTCAGGGCCATGCCCCTTGAGTCCTACTCTCTGTTTTAATCACTTGAGCCTGAGAATAAAGGGACAATTTCATCTTGCTGAGTAGATTTCTGAGCTTGTCTTGCCTAATCCGCGTAAGGTCTGTCACCAGCACAGAGGGGAGAATCATTAAATGAATGCTGGGGGTGGGGGTCAATGCAGGGAACTGTCCCTGGAGAAGGACCATTCCCCTAGGCTCATCTGGCCCTGTGCTGTCTTACTTCCCCTCAAGGTGATGGTGATATGTCCCTGGGGACCAATAAACCTGTCCAGAATAGGCCCTAACTTTAATCTTTCACTAACCCAGTTATAAAAGCTTTTTATGTAAGTCGATGGTGGTGTTAGAAGCAGCATGGCTGTATTTTTTGTCTCAAATGTTTACTTTTTTGAAAATATAATACATGCACATGGGTAACAGAAAATGCAAACAGTATAAAGGAGAAGTCTATGAAAAATAAATCCCCCACCAAACCCTGAATCCCAGTTCCCCACCCCAGGGCAGTTGCCGTGTTGGACTAAGTTCTCTGGTAAGAAAGATGGCTGTTTTTAAATTTCCTAATTTGGTCTCAGAAATAACCAAAGGCCAAATAGAGTCCACAATAACGTAATTAACATGAGTGATGAGGCTACAAGTGGAGCATGTCAGAGGGAGAAAAAGATCACAAACACTCTTACACACTGAGAGAGAGAGAGAGAGAGAGAGAGAGAGAGAGAGAGAGAGAGAGAGAGAAAGCTTGGTTTCCCCATCTCTCTGAAAACTCTAGTCAATTCCATAAACATTTATTGCACGCAGTGTGTCAGACCCTGTCCCTAGTACTGTAGGTTATACTGAGATAAATCATATAAGGTCCTTGGCTTTGGGGAATTTACAATAAGAATAACTCACATTGGATTGGCCCCTTTCCCTTTACAGGGAAATTTTCAGGAGAGTTATGTCATAACTCAGGCCAGCCATAGCCTGAGGCATGCTGGGACTTGATCAGCCCAGGCTGGCAGGAGGGGGAAAGCAGCATGGGGGATGGTGACAGAGGACTAGGAACCTTCACCAGGACTCAGAACCACTGAGGAGTAGGGACTTGGGCCAGGGTTCCGGCACCTTGGGAAGGTTAAGGTACCAAGTTCAAGGAAGGTGGATGCTCACTTTGTGGTTATGGGAGTTCCATCTATCAGGCATCTGTGTCTTTGAGCCCAGCTCTGCTCCTAATTAAAAGTGTGGTTGTGAGCCAATTTCTTCACTCTGAGCAGCAAAGAGAAAAGATAGCTCTCTCCTTTCCGAGCTGATAGGAGGATTAGGAGGATCTGGCAAGCCAAAACAGCATAGAGTTGTTTAAATAATGTTTAGCAAAAGGCTTTGATGTGGGTCTTGCATTAGACATATTCATTAATGCCAGACTGTGGATCTCCTCCACTTACTACAAAGAAGAGGGTTCCCCTGGAGAAGACGGGGTGGCAAACACTCTGGAGTTTATTCTCCTCAATTTCAACTTCATTTGATGCCCCTCGCTCTGAGTCTGATACTCACTCCTCTCTTTAAGCTCTAGTGCCAGCATACCATAAGGGAAGCAACAGAATTTCTAAATGTTCAGTTAAACGTTAAGGAAAACCAGCCCCATACATACTGGACTCTGTCCTCTAATGCCACTCCCATCAAGCTGCTCACCAGGCTCTCCTGTACCATACCCCTCAGAACCCTTTCAATAAAGGAATGGTCACTCTTGACGCTGGACATGTGCTGTCCAGCCTTCAGTTTTCAGACTCCTCAGGCATGGCATTGGCTGCAGCCTCCCTTATTGCTTCATCCTTCGTGGGATCCCTCGTATTCAATGAGGATGAAAAGAGTTGACACAACTCAGATCTGTGAAAAACCGGCTTAAGTCCAAAGCTCCTTGGGAGTTAGTGGAGGCTGCTATGGATTCGTTCCATATCTCCATCCTCTACATCTTGTCTCTTGGTCCCCTCCTTCCTTTCATGAGTGAGGATCCCAAGCGGATTCTTAACAGGTGTGTGTTGTGCTGAATTGTGTCTTAGATTCTGATTCTATAGAGCCTACTAAGAACTTGTGATTTAACCTAAGAGCCATGGGAAGCATTGTTGGGCTCATGCAAAGGAGTAACACAATCAGAGTCGCATCTTACAAAGCTGGGAAAATGGCTTAGGGGATAAAGCTCTCCCCGAAAAAGCACGAGGCCCTGAGTTAGGATCCTCAGACCCTATGTAAAAGGCAGGCACAGAACAGTGTGCACTTGTGACTCCAGCAGTGGGGGCTGGGGGTGGAGACAAGCAGATCTTGGGGTCTCAGTGGCCAGCCAGCATAGCAGAAGCAGTGAGTTCCAGGTTCAGTGAGAGACCCTTTCTAGAAACTACTTGGAAAAGTTGGAGGAAGACATCCGGCATCAACCTCTGACCTCCACGTGCATATGTGGATGTGGAAACCAGGGGATGACATCTTATGTCCTCTAAGTGCGCTCCACTGTATTTTGAAACAGGGTCTCTCTGAACTTGGATCAATAGGCTAGCCTGGCTGGTCGAAGAGCTCCAGGGGAAAGTGCTTCAAACTTGTGAGATCTTACAGCAAGCTAGCAAGAAGTCAGGTAAATTGTGCTTAGGCAAAGTGGGTTTCTGCTTTGTTTTTCTGTTGTTTTCTCTGAATTGGCTTCTTTTTTGTTCTCTTGGAATTTAAAAATGTGAATACCCCAGTCAGTATACTCCTGCTGTGGAGTGGGGTAGGGGTGAGTTATACCTGTTGGAAGAAAGCCCTGCCTATGCATGGGAGATACAACCAGGAACGTGGCAGAGACTTTGCACAGGGAGTTTACTTCCCAGTGGCAAAGGATGTGTGATGAGCAAGGGAGACAGACAGCATGCCAAGGGGGAAGGAGTGCTTGGAACAGGAAAATGGAGAAGGGAAGTAGGGGTCCTAGGGAATGAGCAACCAGAAGGGGTACCTGGGAAGGCACAACCGGAGCCCCAGCTTCCACCTGGCATTTCTTACGGAGAGACTTTTAAGACAATGTCTCTTAGCTTTTTACATGATAGAAATGGAGGCAGCTCAGCTGCTGATGGCTACCCAATCATGGAGTCACTTAGTCCTCATGCAGGGAGAGGCATCTGTGATTATTTTGCCACCAGTCCTAATGGCTGGAACTGCCCTGGTTCCTCCTTGAGAATTCCCTTTCCCATCCTCGTGTTCCTTGGATTAGATAGGGTTAGATCAGTATGGTTTAAGATGGCATGGAAAATGCTACAAAGTTTGAGAGCTCTTGCAGCAAGCTATCAAGCAGAATAATAAACTGCTTCAGCAAGTTGTATGTTATGTGTCTTAGTGTGTGTGTGTGTGTGTGTGTGTGTGTGTGTGTGTGTGTGTACACTTGTATGTGCACAGAGAAGCCAGAGGCCAGTGTTGGGTCTTTTTCTCAGTTGCTCTCCATCTTAGATTTTGAGACAGTGTCTCTTACTAACAGTGGAGCTCACCAATGGCTAGACTGGCTGATCAGAGCACCCAGGATCTTCCTGTCTCTGCCTCCCCAGATGGTATTCTCAGCTGGGCTGGTGGCCAACCAGCAAGCTGAGGAGCTCTGCCTCTCTCCACCTCCCCAAAGCACATGATGATGTACCCAGCTGAGGATCCAAACTCAGGTCCTCATGTTGGCACAGCAAGCATTTACTGACTGAGCCATCCTCCCAGCCCTGTTAAAGATTTAATGAGATAATGCATTTAAGTATTGCACCTCCATTGGGACGGAACACCTTTACTCAGGGTTGGCACCATGTGGGTGCTTAGTAAACATTTGTTAAGTGAATGAATGAATGAGCCAGATAACCTCCAAACCCCTTGCCTGAGTCCCGGCTCACCCTTCTGGAACACACATTGATTTGTTCTGGATTTCTTGATAATTAATCTCTTGACAAAATTTAAGACCTGTTAATTACCCCTGATTAATTAGGGTGAACTTTTTAATTGCTTCTCTAAGCTGAAATACACTGTCAATAGGCCCCATAATTAGTGACCGAGTAATCAGTTTTAAACCAATTATCCCACAGTAACAAGTGAAAGTAGGCAAGAAGTGCCCCAAGGGCTTGGACCAATTTCAGTGGAACGCAGAATAATACAAATTGGCATTTGTGGAGTGGGGAATGTATGCTCAGTGTGACTGGAAATACAGATACTTAGGGCCTCTGGAGTGTTTCATTTGTCTGAGTTTTCAGAACTGTATTATTGATAGCAATAAGATAGGTGTGCTTACTGACCACCCAATCCAAAGCCTCCAATAGGGTCTCCGAGTTGTTTGGATGTCTTTGGACACAACATAAAGCTATGCAGATTGCACAGTCCAGGGGTGACATTTGTACTGAGCTTATGTGAACAGGACCTCTGAAAATCGTGGGTGCACAGCATAGGTGTGATACCGTGTGGGTCACATGGTATGAAGTAGAAGGACTTACATCCCTACAAGGGAGACTTGGAGGCATATTAAAATGTCCCCAAATGGGGAAAGGCAAGCACTGAGCAGTTTTTGTGGTCTAACTCAAGCATGGAGTTATATCATGTGTGCATTTAATTTCTACTAATCTTCCCTCTTGCATTTGGAAAGAAATTTAACAAAAGGAAATAATAACAGCAACATTACAGGCAATTCTGCCTGCCATTGCATTCAATCCTGGCATACCCAGGGTGGGCCTGAAATGGGGCCTTGAACCTGCTTCTCCTACATGCTTCTCCATAGAGATGGTCACACCCTATGAAGTAATTAAAGATTAATACCTTTGTCTTCAGTGTTATTAACTTTTTAAACAGCGGGGCATTCTTGCCAGCCATTCGGTAGGTATCCAATTGGAGAAGAGATTCCTACCCATACTGATGGGAAACCAGCTGAGCTGGCCTTTCTGAAAGATGGCTTACGATCTCTAGCACATAACCTTTCCTGATAATTTTCAAGAATAATTTTGAAAATGCAAGGGCCCCCCTCCTTTTCTGCCATTCTTTTCTAGTACTGGGAATCATACCCAGGGCCTCAAAAATGCTAGACAAATACTTTACCAAATGTTGAGCCACTCCCTCAGCCAGACTCTCCTTTTATGCCCCCTGGAATCCCTAAGGCAAAGCATAATTCCAGTTTAAGGGAGTCTGTTACAATTATCATTTTCAATAACTACAGATCCTGGTAGACCAGATGGTCCTCAGGTCATGACTAGGGCCAGCTGCATCAGAAGTGACTAGGATGCTTGCTTTAAGAGAATGCAGATTCATGCCAGGTATAAAGGAACACACTTGTGATCTCAGTAGTCTGAGGTTCAAGAGGATTAAAAGTGTGAGGCCTATGAGTGAGTTCCCGTTCAGCCCAAGTAACAAAAAGTACAAGGAAGGCTAGGGATGGAACTCAGTGGCAGAGTACTTGCCTGGCTTGTGCAAGGCTCTAAACTCAGTTTCCTCTAAAACCAAACAACAACCAAAAAAAGGAAAAAGCATAACCTACTGAAAAAGCATAACCATCCTGTCAGGAGAGGATGGAGACAGAATGGCCAAATGTTCGAGATCAATGCTGGGGAGTTGGCTCATTTAGCAGTGTTTTCCCTGAAATCCTGGGAACCTGAATTCAAAGCCCAGAATACACATGAAATACTCAGGAATAGGTGGCCACTTATAACCCCTGCACTTAAGGTAGACATGGCCAAATAAGGAGTTCAAGGTAAAAGAGGGAGTCTCTGCATCAAAAAGGTGGAGAAAAGATAAAGGCATCTGAAGCTGTCCTCCCTGCACATGAACACACACACACACACACACACACACACACACACACACACACGCGCACGCGCGCACACACACACACACATGTGCGCACACACATGCACACACACACGCGCGCACACACACACACACACTAAATAGGAACACAGATTCTTGGTTCCCACCTCAGACCTATAATGTCAGAATATGCAGGCACAGATCCTAAAATCTGCATTTTAAGAAGCTTTCTGGGGGCTGGAGAGCTGGCTCAGTGGTTAAGAGCACTGGCTGCTCTTCCAGAGGTCCTGAGTTCAATTCTCAGCAACCACATGGTGGCTCACAACCATCCGTAATGGGATCTGATGCCCACTTCTGGTGTGTCTGAAGACAGCTACAGTGTGCTTATATATATAAAATAAATAAATCTTTTTTAAAAAAAAATTAAAAAAAGAAGAAGCTTTCTGGGTCTTTGATATACAACTGTAAACTTAGGTGAAAGGAAAAAGAGGGTCCCTGCTAGTCACTGACCTGCCTTCCTCACCTAGGACAAGACTGGTCCATAATATACATTTGTTAAGTATTGATTAACTTCAAACAAGCCCCTGGATTTGCTCCAGCTTATAAAGGACATAGATCAATCTGTTGCTGACAGAGAGGGATGGGTACTTCCTTGTCTTAGGGTTTCTATTGCTTCAGTGAAACACCATCACCAAAACTAGGTTGGGGAGGAAAGGCTTTATTTGGTTTGCACTTCCACATTGCTGTTCACCACTGAAGGAAGTCAGCACAGGAACTAAAACAGGGCAGGATTCTGGAGGCAGGAACTGATGCAGAGGTCATGGATGGATGCTACTTACTGGCTTGCTCATCATGGCTTGCTCAGTTTGCTTTCTTATAGAACCCAGAACCACCAGCCCATGGATGGTATCACCCACAATGGGCTGTGCCCTCTTCCATTGATTACTGATTGAGAAAATGCTTTACATCTGGATCTCATGGATGTGTTTGCTCACTGGAGGCTTCTTCCTCTTTGATGACTCTAGCTTGTGTGAAGTGACACACAAAACCAGCCAATATACTCCTCTTTCCCCAGGTTTCTTAGGCCTGAGCCCCGCCTATGAAACTGCAGCTCAGCAAGGACCCTGCCACCTGCTTCTCATCCTCTGGGAAGCATCTCACAGATGCCATTAGACATTCATTTGAGGTCTAATCCTCTAATCCAACTGCTTGCTGATTTGCCAAGTGAGAAATATGCACAGACACAAGCCACTTGTTCCCAGTTATTTCCAGCTGGTAAAAAGGAGGCAGCTGCAGAAAGAGGCTTTAGGCTCAGCTCTCTGAGCCAGGAAATACCAGAGTGGTCTTGGGACATAGCTCTTCCATCCAGATCCATTTCACTCAGATGCCCACAGCCTGGAGAGGTCTAGTCCCTGAGAGAATGGCAGGATGGTTGTATATTGAGATTATCGGATGACTGTCAAACATCTCCTTCTTTAAGAAAGGATTTATTGAGCATCTACTGCATGCCCAGGACTGGTTGGGATGGCATAGAATTCATTGAGACACAAAGAAGACTCAGAGTCAGGCTTCGGGGAGCTGCTAGTCAGCAGTGCTCCCAAGTAGCCTGTTCCTTTGTCAGCCTGAAGAAGCTAGTCCAGTCTGTATATTTCTACTTCCTTTTGGAGACCTTAGTTAGGGTTTCTAGTACTGTGACGAAACATCATTCCAAAATTAAGTTGGAGAGGAAAAGGTTACACTTCCATATTATAGACCATCACTGAAGGAAGCCAGGACAGGGACTCAAACGGGCCAGGAACCTGGAGGCAGGAACTGGTGCAGAGGCTATGGAGCAGAGCTGCTTACTGGCTTGCTCGTCATGGCTTGTTCAGCCTGCTTTCTGATAGAACCCAGGGCCACCATCCTGGGGATAGTACCACCCCACAATGGTCTGAGCACTCGCTCAACAATCACTAATTAAGAAAGTGCCCTACAGCCCTATCTTAGGAAGGCATTTTCTCCACTGAGGCTCCCTCCTTCCAGATCACATTAGCTTGTGACAAGTTGACATGAAACTATCCAGCAGAGAAATAATAACACCACAGCTTCACCCTCCGCTATACCATCCTTCAGGTCCCTACTACACATTGTGTTCCCACCATGTTCCCCCCACCCCACCATGTCCCCACCACCCCACCATGTTCCCACCACCACCCCACCATGTCTCCACCACCCCACCATGTTCCCACC